>JAJLYB010000074.1:0-58820 GCA_030674245.1 Jamesozyma piceae
CTAGTAAGAATAAATCATCCTATAACAATGACAACGACGACTCTTATGGATCAAATAATAAACCTTCCTATGGAGATGATCAGAATGGCTCTTATGGTTCTAACAATCAAGAGTCATATGGAGATGATAACGATGATTCTTATGGCTCTAACAAGCAAAAGTCATCATATGGAAATGATTCTTATGGTTCCAACAAGAATAAATCTTCTTATACCAATGACAACGACAATGACAACTCTTATGGGTCAAATAATAAATCTTCCTATGGAGATAATAACGATGATTCTTATGGTTCTAACAAGAAGTCATATGGCGATGATAATGACGATGCTTATGGATCTAATAATCAAAAGTCATCATATGGAAACGACTCTTATGGATCTAATAATAACGATTCCTATGGTTCTAACAAAAACAAATCTTCCTATGGCAATGACAACGATGATTCATACGGATCAAATAATAACACATATGGTAATAATGATGGTTCTTATGGTAGCAATAACAGCTCCTATAATTCATCTAATAGAAATAATAGAACATCTTATGGAGGTGACAATGATAACCGTTACTAAATTTTGTTATAGTTGTTTGAAGCAGATACAAATTTACTTTTCTTTCTACGTAATTACACAATATAATTTAATATTTTGCTTCTAAATATTTAAATAAGAAATACAATATCTTAATTTTTTTAAAGTTGTGGAAGGACTGTTGAATTAGTGGTTGGACATTGTACGCAGGGGGTTTTATATATTATTAGTGGCACAGACATTATATATAGACTTGATATAATTATCTGTTACCCTTTTTCTATATAATTTAAATAAGTATTCTACATATGGATATTAAGATAAACTCTTATATATCCTAAAGCCTTATCGCCTTATCTTGTTTTCTTCTCTTATACGGCTCCTACAATAAGAGCCGTCTTATTATATATTGTTAGGGTAATATCCCAACAAGGACAATATATATATATATTTAGAATTATAACCATTCATGGAAGTATTTCATTATATTAAATTTGCTGGAACTATAATAATACATAGAGACCTAATATAGGACTATAATGGTATTACGATTATTCTAGAAAGTTCTAAAATGATTATGAAAATATAGGCTTATACCACGGTTTAAGTGTATACATAGAATGAGTGTACTATAAAAGTAGAAACTAGTAAAATGACGTAGAAACTTCTAGAAGAAGAACTCATGTAGAAGAAGAACTCATGTAGAAGAAGAACTCATGTAGAAGAAGACCTCAAAGTATAAAAGGATGGATAATGTCTAAGAAGATAACAAAGTTATTCATCAAAAACAAAAGGCATGTTCGTAACACACACCCTTTATTTTTCACCTTGAAGATTGAATTTGGAGAAGGCATTTTTAATAGATTTTGTTTGCATATTGTTTCTCCCTTTTTTCTCCAACTATTATCCGACATCTTGACTAAAGAATAGAAATGGTAGTATTCAAAATGAATTTCACAACAGAAAAGGAATTATCAATCCTTTACCGTGAATCGGTTTATTAATCTAAGTTCACTGATTTAACTTAAGTTATCACCATTACGTTTTAAATCAAGCTACTTGGTAACGGTATATAAATAATCGAAATCAAGTTACAAGGATATTTGATGATCTGATTGTGTATTCTTTATTAACTATTTTTATAAAATATGTTATAAAAAGATTATCATTGACAAAAACTTAAATTAGCATACTCTAAAAAATCAGAAATGCCTAATTTAATTAATAAATTCACAGAAAAGCTCCATACAAAGGATGGAACTAACCAGCATCAACAAACGAATCATCAAGGTCGAAAATTGAAAGAACAAACAATGGATACTGAAAGTAAGGATCATAATACTTTTGAGCATGTACCAACTTCTTTTCAGAAACATAACCAAGGCTTAATGGGAACAAACAGTAACGTTGCACAGGATCTAGATAAAAGGAACACTTCTTCACAATATAATAAACCTGTTGGTAGGGGTTTTTTAACTGATTGGGAAAATTCACATTAAATACATAAAAATCAACCTAGTAATTTTTAGATTAAATGAATACTAGCTCATCTATGGTTCTTTATTTCTGTTATGTTTTTCTTTTTTTTAATTATTAATAACTTTTTTACTATTGAATTAGTTTTACGCTTATCAAATTTCTTTTACTTCAAAGGATTTTTTATGTACTCACTGATATATATAAGTGTTTGTAAGTGTCATTTATTTATTTTTAATTTATTGTTACACCACTTTTAAATTGCAAGCTTATATGCTTTTGGGTTTGCAGTCTTTTCTGACGTTTGGTAACGCCGAAACGAACTGAAAAATATACGTTTAGATTTATACATGAAAACTTCCATTTACAACATTTAAAGATGATAGAAACCATAGGTAAGCTCTCATTTATAGAAAGCGCTCGTTGTGACACTCATAAATAGATAAATATTTATAGATATACACTGTTAATTAGTGTTATTGCACAACTCATACACTTCTCCAATTGTGATAACATTAAAAAAATCTCTTAAAGACATGGATAATAGAGATTCAATAACAATTTCATATCTTTTAAACGATCCAGCTGAAACAAAGGGTAGCAAGTCCTACCCTAAGGAACAAAACCCTCAGCCTACAAGTCGTGTAGCAATATCCAAGCCAAGAGAAAATTGTTTGAATAATATGCAAAATTCAGGTGAAGAAATTCCTACGGATTACAAGCAACAAGTACCGAACCCTTTTACTGCTGAAACAAATAATAACAGTAAGCATTCATCTTCTATTCAGATGCAAAAAACAAAAGCATCTCAATCAACTAAACTTTCAAAGCATACAGAGTCTTCTATATTGTCAACAGCTCAGTACTATAACCCTTTTTTATATACCCAAACAAAATCTAGAGCAGCGGCTCCATTTGATCCAACACAAATAGAAACTATACAATTGATACCCTCAACCAATGAAATACCGGTTCGTGTATTTCATGAACAATCAGGTCTTTTTTACCATATAGTTGCAGGTTCTGTGCCAACTTTTATCCTTACACAGTCTGAGGTTCCAGATCCGTTATCCTTTTACGAATCTATTCAAGATCTCGGTAAATCCTACGGTTGTGTAAAACTACAATTTATAGACAGTAAAACACAACAACCATTAACCACCAAAAAGCTTGATATAGACGTCGACCAATTTTGGTTCAAGGCGAGAAAGCAATACCTAAAATCATTGCAGGATCAAGATGAAAATGTTTTAAATTTTTATAAGGATTTGCACCATTACTTCACTCATGTAAAGAAAAACTCTACTTTTAACAAAATTCCAAGTATAGATAAGAGAACGTTAGATATATATCGTTTGAGAAAGTGTGTACATTTGAGAGGGGGATTTGATGCTGTATGTCAAAAAAAGCTATGGTCACAGATTGGTAGAGAGTTGGGTTATTCAGGCAGAATTATGAGTTCGCTCTCGACTTCATTGCGGTCAGCATATGTTAAAATGTTGTTAGAATATGATGTTTATAAGGCTGCGATTATTGACACATTACCCAGGGAAAAATCACAGGATACTAAAGAAGGTGTTGATTTTACTTTTACTAATAGTAATTCGACAAGAAATGAAGCTAAAAGAATACGAATAGAATATAATGATGATACAGATAACAAGTGTAAAAAGAAATTAAAACTTGGCGAATCCTTCTATCATGTCGGTTCAACTAATAAAGTTTTCATCAGAATGAGAGATATCAAGACATCGAAATTACTTGAAAGCCATTTCACGGCAGCAACTGAAGAAAAACCTGGATTAACTCATTCAAACATGACAACATTACCTGGGTATGATTACACCGGGTGGCAAACAGGGTTAGAAACGTATGATAAAACCATCTTCGAATCCAAATGTTCTCCACTGTATAACATGAAACAATATTATGAGAAGAGTCTATCTATAATAAAAAAACTTAAAAATGATTGTCCTGTTATTTTGAAAGACTTAATAAATTCGAAACCTGATGCTGATAACAAGAAAAACAAACGAATTAGTGTAGAACAGTTTGAACATTTGTATTTCGAAATGTTGAAAAATAATTGTGATATAGAAATTAACACTGCATTTCAATTGTCTTCACGAATTCATAATTCTGATATTCCTTTAGCTTCAAAAGAGAAAATCAATATAAATGATGTAATCGATGCATGGAACTTGGAAAATATTCCATTAAGTGAATCATCATTATTAAAATATTTGGATATGGACCTAGGTAGTTTTACTCATAGTAAATATGATGTTGGTATGGCATTTTCAATAAATGGATGGTCTAATACAGATAATTTTTTACCGTGCATAGATTATCAGCACATAGGATCTTCAAAATTATGGTATATAGTTGGTGAAGATGATATGAATAATTTTGAAAAATTATTAAAAAGTTGTACAAGTACTGTTAAAGATAAAAGAGGTCCGATTTCTACTGCAGACATGTACAACTTTCATACAAAAAATGATAATTCAAGTGATACTGATAATTATAATGAAAATACAAAATTTAAAAAATCTGAATTTTTCAAATGCTATATTGAGAATAATGATTTGAACAAGAATAGCGATTCCATAAACGCTCCAAACGAAATAACTGAAAATTTGAAGTCTATTGTTGAAGATCGTCCTTCTGATTTACAATTAACACCTGAATTTATTGAACAGCATGGTATAAAGTTATTCAAAGTCATCCAAACACCAGGATCTTATATTTTTCAGTTTCCAAAATCCTATACTACGAGTATTGGCTCTGGATTTTATATTTCTCAAAATGTAAAATTTGCTACAAAGTCATGGTTGAAATATGTCTTTGAAGGATCAAAATGGTTATCTTCCTATGGGATATTACCAGGGTTACATTCAATACACTTTTTAATCAACATTGGGCTATATGGGGATAATCCAGATGTGTCTGATTACTCAAGGAAATTAGTTGTGCCATATATAAAACAAGAACTTGACAATAGGGCGAAAATGAAAAATCTAATAAATAATATTCCAGTTGTAAATAATAAATTTGATTTTATATCTGATCTATCATTAGCATCAACTGGGTTATCAAAAGCGATTATAATTAATGATTATGCATCTGTAGAAAGTAAAAGGTTGACTAATTTGTCGTTAAATGAATTTTTAAAATCAGTCACCCCTAAAGAGAATGATTACAATAAGTGGAATCTTTTTAATAAACCTCTGGAAAGTTACAAGGTAATTTTATGCACTTATTATGATGATAAAATTTTAAAATCGATAATTAATAATACTGATAATACTGATAATCTACCAATTCAAGATAGTAATTCGATTGGGAAAAGTTCAAACGAATCATCATCTATGCTATCTGGGGCAATAGAGAATTTGATAAACTCAAAATACAAAGAAGAACGTATCCCTTTACTTATGCTCGAAGAACTGCTGAAAGTGTTTAGTTCTAATGATAAAACCTTTAATTCGTTGAGTGCTATTGTTAATCAAGCACAGCAGTTGAAACAATTAGTAGTTCAATTACAAGTTGAATTACAAAAGGTACAGCAATCTATTGAATTGCCAAATGTTAAACCAACTTTAAATTTAAATGTTCAATCACTTAGTGCCTCTCCATTGTGTGAACTATTTCCAAAAATTGTCGAGCTTGGAAAAAGATTAATAAACTATAATATATCGTTTGAAGAGATGGATGATATGATTAGTATGTATCACAGAGTTATAAAATTTGAAACAGAAGTTATTAATGCATTAAATGTCGATACTAAAGACAATGATGAGTATGAAGATTTGAAATTAGAAAACTTAATATCTCTATATATGGATTCATTTGAAATACCATTAGATGATAAATTGATGAGCATGGTTATCTTAATTGCGCATAGACTACAATGGCTTAAGGCATATAAAGATGTATTTATCACAAGAAAAAGTAAAATATATGCATTAGAATCCGTTTATCTATTTTTTGATTATGGTATTAAAAATTGCAGTAAGAAGGATATTGAAAAGTTGGAAAATGTGAAAGGTAAGATTGTTAAGTCAGAAAATGTTTTGGAAAAGATTAGAATTTTGACTAAAAGTATTAGAACTGGTTCCAAAATTTCTATTAAAGAGATCAAAGATATTATTTCCATCCTTGAGGCCGACCATCTCCCTATTGAACCTAACGTGGTTAAAAGTTTCAAGACTATAATCGATGGCATTGATAATAAGAAAGTTAATTTTAATCCATTATCAAAAAAATTATCTATTAATAAGTCGTACATTGATGAAATGGATGATCTAATAAGAAAAAATTCTATGGAGGCGTTTAAGTTATCTGACAAGTTTAACGGGTCTAGCAATGATAAGAGATTATGCATTTCTGATGTTAAAGATAATAATGTCCTAAGTCATCAAAATAAGCAATGTAGATTGTGGGTGCTAGAGTTGAATCGTGCTATGAAGAAACGTAAATTGAATAAATTCATTCCAATTGCATCTAAGTGTTTAAATTTAACCAATGACCTGTACATCCCTATCGAACAGAATACTAAAAAACAAGAATTTTATTGCTTTTGTAGAAATGAAGATGTTGGTGCAATGGTTGAGTGTGAGATTTGTAAAGAATGGTATCACATGGCATGCATCAATAAAGGGAAATGGATATTGCCTGACGATCCAGGTACAGTATTTATTTGCTCACTGTGTAATATTAATAATGATACGGTATTATTGGGAAATGATGCCATTAATTTTGTTGACTTAAAAAGGGTCATCCTGAATTCTTTGAAGTTAGAAGTAATACCAGATCGGAAGATTTTAAGTCAGGTAATGGAGTTATTTGAGAAGGTATTAGATTTTAGAAATATTTTACAAAAGGAACTGTTTAAGGATGGGGAGATAATTAAAACCAATTCATTACACAAGATTAAATTTTATTTAAGAAAAGCAGAAGGGTCAAAGTGTGAATACATTGATCTTATTGGACCTTTAAAGAGGTATTGTCAGAGCATTGATAAAGAACAGTTTAATTCGTTTATTCAAAAGGATATGGTGATAATTACTGGTTATGAGGAAGTTGAAGATACTGGAAAATGACCATGTTTGCAGAACAACTACAGAATTTGTATATTTTTGTAAATTAAATATTCTAGATGTTAATTTTAAGATTCCTGTCAGTACTTTCTAAGTTGATTTTTCTTCGACGTTAATCATTTACCACTGTTGAAGATATCTAAACTAATTCAATTCACTAGTTGAGATATATTTTAGTCTCATAAAAATGCTTGGAAGAAACAGGCTCACATTTTAGAGGATTTGATTTGTTTTATACAGTATCATTGTTGGCAATTGGTAAGTACCCTTGAAAATACACTACATTATATCTTCAATATACAAGCCATTTTACCTGTCTTTACGTAATAGTATAACCTGCGTAACTAAGCAACAGGAGCGATGCGAAGAGCAACTGAACACATTCAAAACTCAATGCAAAGAAAAATTTCTTACTACGGCATTTTTCTCGACAAAAATTTTCAACATTCCGAGTACCAAGATACATGTCAGAAAACAAGAAACGATATAAATAAACCATTAGGTTTATTAAATCTCGAACATCAGAAGCATCTGTCCTTCAGCTTAAGCTATGTACACATATACACACATCTTCATTTAGTTTAAAACACATAAACAATTCCATTAGACCTGATAACAAGTTTTTACTACTTTTCACACCTCTAGTTTAGGATGATTCAACTGGGTATTAGAGCATCTCATGCACAAGTGAGAGTTCCACTAATAAAATCTAACTGTAAATTTATAACAATACGGGCTAAACTTCATTTTAAAAGTAGATATGTTAGCAAGGACATAACCCCCAACAGATGTGCTAAAACGATTACAACAGATTATATGAACCCCACAAGTAAAGTTGGAAAGCAAAAAAATTCCATTAATGGATCCAAAATAGATACTTCTGACACAACCTTTTTAAAGTCATTGATGCAGGGTATCTACTCTCACACACATAGTCATCAACAAGCTCAACCATCATCACATACCCATTCTCATGGTCACACACACTCACATGCTACAGTAAATCCATTATTGGTTCTCGATACAGAAGAAATTAGGAAAAATGCCGGGGTACGAATCACATGGATAGGTCTTGCTATCAATGTAGGTATCGCCATTGGTAAATTTATAGGTGGTATTGTATTTCATTCTCAAGCATTATTTGCAGATTCTATACATGCGCTAAGTGATATGGTATCAGATTTTTTGACTTTATTCTCGGTTCGACTTGCATCTGCTAAGCCAACCCCGGACTACCCTTATGGTCATGGTAAAATTGAAACAATAGGATCTCTAGCAGTGTCAACAATTTTATTAACTGCTGGTATATCAATAGGTATGACTTCATTGATTGCGATTGTTACACCCGTCATGCCTCATACAATAATAGACTTTTTAACATCCATAGCTGGTGATGCTCATTCTCATATTCATACTTCTGCTGCTGCGATTCCCGCTTCAGTAAATAGTGACGATGTTATTGCAACTGAAGTAACAGATATTAATGCAGCTTGGATTGCTGCATTATCTATTGCTGCAAAGGAATGGATCTTTCGTGAAACTAAGAAAGTCGCCATAGATACAAATTCTAATGTCTTAATGGCAAACGCATGGCATCATCGTGTTGATTCATTGACATCTTTAGTTGCATTAGTAACTATTACATCTGGGTATCTATTCAATATACAATCATTAGATATGATTGGTGGTCTGATTGTATCGGGAATGATCGTTAAAGCTGGTGCAGAAGGAATGCGTATCTCTATTAAAGAGCTAATTGATCAGTCATTAGCACATGATGATTCGCGTCACTTGGAAATTGAGCATGCTATTAAAGATATCTTGAAGAAAATCGAGCCAAATAATGATTTAACACTTCATGAATTAGTGGTTCTTTCTTCAGGGCCGAATTTATTAGCTCATGCGAAAATACAAGTACCAACAGGAAATATTGCGATGGAAGATGATCTATTTACTGTTAAACGTCTAGGTTCTCTAACGAATAGACTGCGTCAAACATTGATTACAGATATAGCTACCTTTAAAAGCCTTGAAATTGAATATACAGAAAAAGAAGAGCATAGTAATAACGAGCACAGGCACACACATGTTCATGATATTGAACTTTCAAATACTCATAATCATAACCACACGCATCATCAGTAATGGACAATCGATACTCTATAATTATAGAAAGGGGGGATAATTTTTGCATTTCAAAATAAACACTGTTTATTTTCAATAACGTACATTCATTTACATATTTACATAGGTCTAACATATAAATTTATTTTATATAAAAGCAATTTATAATTTTTGACATCACATACTTCATGTAGGAATTGAATAGAGAACACAGTTTTTGTTTCTAGAATCTATTTTTATTATTTATACATCTATGAAAATAAATATATAAGCTTTTATCATCGAATTCAATGAATTAGTTAATTGATTAATATTTATGAAACTATTTATTTCTTTTCACAAATCCAGTCATTTAAACCAAGTCTGTTTCTAGTGATTTCAAAGGCATAGAATTGAATTCTAACAGCAAATATAGTTGACTCTTGGCCATATTCTTCACTTGCATCGGTTCTTAGTAATGTACCAAAATTATAATCATCAACTGTAGTTTCCCATAGTGCACAGAATTTTCTCCATCTCTCTTTAGCCTCTTTAGTCTTTAATTCGTCCTCAGTGAACTTCTTTACCTTTTGAGGGTCAGAATATTCAGGGAAATGTGCAAGGAATTTTTCATGGATTTCATCATCGTGTTTGGTTAAGCGTAATTTTGAACCTTTAACTTTTTTCAATAAACTCCAATAGGTCTCTGCTTGTTCGACAGCAACAACGGCGAATTGTCTTTCAACATCTTCCAAATTATCAGCAGTTTCAGCGTTAAATGTTTTTGCGGACATGTTATTATAATATTTTGGTGTGTAGGTGAGTTTGATACTCTGATTCCTGTTACTATAGGATATGAAATCAAATTAAATATAATTAACCGAATAATTTAATTGACCAATTTAAACTGTTAATATATAAATTTAAATTCATTAAAAAATAAGAATTGATATCAAAAATTCAAAATTTATGGAAGGAATATCTAGAAGCTCCTAGAATTTTCCCAAATCATTAGCACTAACCTTCGCAAATCCAAAACGCTAACCAATTTAGGGAGCCTTTGGAAATCTTACAAATTTTGTTAGTTAAGCTCATCACCAAAAAAAGAAAAAAAAAGAAAAAAATTTTACTTTTTCGTAAAATATGATATTATAAATTACCCGGATAGTTAAATCCTAAATCTATTAAACCCTAATTTAGGGTTGTTGGGTCTTTTTTTCGAGAAATCTACTTTTTTTGTTTCTTTTTTTTACGCAATGGCTAAACAGATAGAATGGGATAACAAAAGTGATGGGGATGGGGATGAGGATAGGGAATATTTTATTGTCGATATATCAAGAACTATTAGGACTCAAAAAAGGATTTTTATTCTTCTAGTGATAACTCGAAATTCCTTTCAGGAGGTATTATGCTAAGATCCTGTCGAATTAATCAAACCCAAATGTCAAAAGTTAAAGCTGCATGTGTAATCATCGGAGATGAAGTATTAAATGGTAAAATTGTTGATAGCAATTCAAGATATTTTGCCCAATATTGTTTCAAATTAGGTATCAAATTAAATGAAATAGTAACTATTGGAGACGATGAAACGGAAATTGTTAATACCATAAAGAAGTTAAGTACGAAATATCAATTTATTGTAACAACCGGTGGAATTGGAAGTACCCACGATGATATAACATATGAAAGTATTGCAAAGAGCTTTGGCTTGCCTTGTAAGATTGATGAAGATTTGAAAAAAAAAATGCAAGAGAAATCAAATCCAGAAAAGAGACTATCGGCGCAGGCCTTAAAAGATTATTATAAAATGGCAACGTTACCATATGGCCCCCAAGTTAAAAATTATTATCTTTGTGATGAGCTATGGGTTCCAATTTGTTCAATTGATAATAAAGTATTTATCTTTCCTGGAATTCCACAATTATTTGAAAAATTATTGACTTCATTAACACCAGTGGTAAAAAAAATATTCAACCTGAAAGGTCAAGAAATTGAATATATAAGGTTCTTTGTGAGGACTTGCCTATCAGAGTCACAGATCTCTCATGGTCTTAAATTGTTGCAAGATGAAGCTACAACTTACTCAAATGAAATTAAAATTGGTTCTTATCCGCATTATGGGATGGGATTTAACACAATAAGTATTATAGGTGAAAAGAAAGATGAGAAGTTTTTGCAAGAGATAACTAAGCGTGCCATTCAAGAATTTGAGGGTGAGGAATCTTCTGTAGAAGAAGAAGATAAAGCTTCAAATAATAGGTAACTTACTTTGCATTTTTATAGGCATTTTCAGATAAATATATAATAAATACATCTTATATTCTTTCATTTTAAGGTTTCTATAACTGCTACATTCCCCAATTATTGTAGCGTTTAAGTACATTTTAATTAATTATTTTGCTTTATAACTATACACACTTACTATACAACGTTATAAGAGTTCTAATACTTTGAATATCCCGTTTTTTGTTAAATCTATCACTAAAAATAATTACAAGAATTATTATACTCAAAAAAATCTAATTACCTTAATCTTCATCTTCATCGTCGGTATCAACTGGTTTTGGTGTACCCTTTGGAGAAGATAGCCAATCAATATAACGTAGACGACGACGTTCGGCTTGTGCCTTCTTTTCGTTTCTAGTCATCTTCTTTTTTCTTTGTCTGACCTTAATATTAGCTGGTGAATCATCATCATCGACAGATGGAGAAATCATTTGACTTGTTTTACCATCGGCACTACCAGTATCAGCACTACCACCATCTTCAAATCTAGATTGATCAATTTCATTAACACCCTTTTGGACCATCTTACCATTTTCAACAACCCATTGTTCTGGACATAATGCACCAACAAATTCGTTGTTATGTGAAATCATAACAACACCACCAGACCAATCACGAATAGCAACAGCAAGGGCACCTAAAGAATCTCTATCAAGATAATTAGTAGGTTCATCCAAAACTAGTAAATGTGGGTTATTCCACATAGCACCTGCAATAACAACTTTGACTAATTGACCACCAGATAAAGAACCTAATGGGGTGTGGTTGGCAATTTCGGCATCTAAACCAACATCTTCAAAATGTTTGGTAATAACAGATGGTGTCAATTCACGGTAACCTAAACCTTCTCTTGAAGCTTCGTGATCATCAAACTTCTGAACTAATTTCTCAAAACCATGTTCAATTAATAGATCTCTTGGAACCCAAGAATTGTATTTTGGTTTCCAGTACTTCCATTTAACTTCATATTGGAAAGATTTCTTTAACTTTTGTCTACCAACGATAGCTTCGATAATTCTTTTACCTCTACCATCATCAACATCAATTTCTTTCTTCATCATTTCAATTTCTTCCTCTGAAATCTTTCTAGATTCTTTTAGTAAGACTTCACGATCGTCACCAAACTTATAACGCCATTGTAAATATTGGTTAGCGGTCTTTTCTTTATGTTCATTGACATGTTGTAAAGCATGTTGAGCGATGTACCCGATACGTAAATTCGGATGCTTTTCAACTTTACCAGATTGTGGAACTAATTCACCGGTTAAAAGCTTAATCAATGTTGATTTACCAGCACCATTTGGACCTAAAACTGCAACACGAGAACACAATGATAGTGCACAAGAAACGTTACTTAGAGAAGGCTTATCAGAGCCTGGATAAGCAAAAGTAACATCGGTTACTTTTGCTACAGCTTTTGTTCTTGATTTGACACCAGTTAAGATACCTGGAGCTGGGAAACGCATTTGCGCATTAGAATCTGTCAAAGTATAATAAGCTTTTGCTTCTGGTTTCTGTTCAACAAAATCAGCCAAGTTACCTTTATAGTAAGCTAATTTCTTGTTTTCATAATGGATAATATCTGTACAAACAGTGTCTAAGAAACCAGAGTCATGTGAAACGATTAAGGAAGTGATGTTTGTATGTTCTAATAAATAATCTTGTAACCATTTAACATTAGCAACATCCAAATGATTTGTAGGTTCATCCAATAACAATATATCGGCCTTTTGCAACATTGCTCTTGCTAATTCTAATTTCATTTTCCAACCACCGGATAGAGAACCGACGGTTTGGGCTCTTCTTTCTTCATCAAAACCAACAGATTCTAGAGCATTAGAAATCTCATCACGTGAAGTACCTTGTAATTGTTCATCTAAAGCGATGAATGAAGCCAAATCTAAATCACCTTCTTCACCTTGCAACTTATGTTCAACAAAACAAGTACGTAATGTATCCTTATCAGGGAATCCATCCAATTGACCATTAGCAATGGATCTCATTAAAGTAGATTTACCAGCACCATTTCTACCACATAAACCATAACGATGACCCTTTAGTAAACGTAAGTTAGTTTTATTTAATAGCATACGAGAACCGTAAGCTAAAGAGAAATCGGTATTGACAATTTCGATACCTTCATCTTCATCGTGTTTAACTTTTTCTTGATGGAAAAGCTTTCTTAAGCCGGCAATGAACTCATCGGCAACGACTGCCTTATTCGATTCCCCTAATAAAACTAGCAAGTATTCTTCTAATCTTTTCCAATCGTTGACATTGGCATCGAACATTAATAGATTACACAAATATCCGGAAACGATTGAATCTTTATCATTCTTTATGTCATCTAAGAAAATTTTCAATGGGAAATCACCATCCATTGATATCTTTTCCAAGTTAGCTAAAAGGAATTCTCTGGAGTTTTCAAGGGTTAATCTAAATGGACCCTTAACTTCATAAGTTTCACCCTCGTCACCTCTTAAGACTTTTAATGCTTTACCTGCTAATTCACGGACCTCTGGCAAAGATGCGGTATTAATAACTTTCTCAACACCAGGTAGTAATAAAGGAACAAAACTTTCAATCTCAATACGGTTATTAACTAATCTAGTTAAATTTTCAATAACAATAACTGTTTGTCTTAATTGTTCTTGAGAAGATTGAGATAGGTTTAATGATCTGTTCAAGATTGGAACTAATAAAGATAGGGATGGTTCAGTAACTTCTGCGACAAATGTAACACTAGACAATGCCTTGACTGACTCTGGTACTTTTGATGGATCTTGTAAAGTATCAACAATTAATTTATAACGTGGAGATAAATCAAGATTATCTAAAATGGAAACATAATCCAACAGAGTCTTATAACCTTGTTTAGCTAACTCTGGTTTGAAATCTGTGGCGACATCGGTTAAAACTGGGACAGTTTGTTTGAAAGTTATTTCTAGTAAATCGTTTGGAGAATCTTCTCTGATTCTATCAATAATTGACAAGGCAGCAAGCTTAGATTGCCATTTAGCACCAGAAGATAGATAAGCTAAGATTCTTGGTAAAATGTTACTTGTCAAAGATTCAGTTGGAAATGCAACGATTAAAGCATCGATTGCATGTTGAGCAGCCCTTTTAACGGTGTTATCTTTTTCTGCAATAGCATCTAAAGCAAAGTCAAATAATGGTAATAAATAAGCTTCCTGTGGAGATTTATTTGTAAAATTTTGGGCTAAATTTGATATTATAAGCATGGCAGATTCCTTAATTAGGGCTGGATTCTTTGGTTTTGAAAACTTTGGCAAAACCTCTAAGATTGACCATTCTTCAATATTCTTGGATGAGCAACCTTCTGCATTAAATTCCTCAATTATTGACTTAATTTGTGATTTACATTCAGTAATAGTTTGACATTCAGGTATTTGAGTCAAATATTTGGTTATTGGACTTAGGTTTACATTTAAGTTAGCTAAAGAGTTGTTTAAAGAACTTAGAGAAGTACTTGAGGCAGATGGAGTTGGGGTACTGCTAACACTTGGACTAACTGTGGCGTGCTTATAGTTGTTATATTGTTGGTGATTAGCACCTTGATTGTAGGACTGGTAATTTTGTTGTTGGTAGTTGCTACTCTGATTATAAGATTGGTAATTCTGTTGCTGATAATTACCACCTTGGTTCCAGTTTTGTTTATTTGAGTTTGAATTTAAATTACGTTGTTGTTGGTAATTGTTATTCTTCTTAAAATAACCACCAAATGGAGATGGAACATAATTTGGATCCTTTGGCTGATCGTCTAAAAAGTTATCCAAAGTTTGGAATTTCTTTGGAGGCATTTCTTGTATATCTATTCACTTTGTTGATTCTTCTATCCCTTTTTGATATATATGCAAATGAAATGTTAATAAAGAAAAAATTTGACTGTAAGATATATATATATAGATTCAATAAAAAAAATTTAATTATTTATTATAGTTTTATTAAACCTTTAAACACTGAAAATTTTAAATGTCAGCAGCAACAACAACCCAAAAGAGAAATTTGCAAGAAAATTTTTCAATGAGCTTGCTGCTCTTCAATTTGCACTCCGTTCACTTTTTTTTTTTTTGGTTTTGAGATGAGGTCGCTTACCAAATTATTGCTAAGCAAGTAGGTGTGTAAAGCTCATCCTGCGCCAATATACACCCTTTTCGTTTTTCTTAATTTCTATTATTAAGCGGTTTATTGACAATATCACCTGCAGTGTTTATCTGTGTCTGAGTCTAAGTTTGCGTAATTTCTATTTTCGCTGCGTAAAAAAAAAAAAAGAAAATTTAGAAATTGACATTGACATTAACATGGTATTACCCGGTGCAGGATGGTTTCTTTAAATCAAACAAATTGAATCAAGTAGACAAATATAAACCAGGAACAATAACTATTATGAGGTTATTTTGATTCATTTCTTACATATCGCTACTTGGTTGTGTTTTGCAATTTGGTTTCTTTAAAGTCATTCTTGAGTGTATCAGGACCTAATAGGTTGGTAATTGGTGTACAACTTTGTTTGTCAGAAAAATTCAGTTTAGTAAATATAAATAGGTAATTCAATGTAAATAGATATAGTATTGTAAAAATAAACCATACGAATTTGGAATAAAATAGTTGAAAAAAATAACCGCCGAAAAACTTTATATAGGGAACATTTTATAAGGTACGAAATATACATTTTAAAAGAAGAATAAGGCAAGATTAGAAGTAAGGAAATTTTACACTATTATCTTAGTTTACTTGATATGTGGTAGTGTTTCAGTCAAATCGATCTTCCTGTCTTTACCCGTAGTTCATACGAATATATTAATAATTTTTTGTTTTTTATCAATAATGTAACTTTTTGGGTTTTACAGAATAAAAAGTTAGTCCTTTTGTCTATTCTTATTAAATTAAAGCAGTCGATTAAGTAATAATATGGTTAGAAGTGGTAATATATATGAGCTGAAGAAATTCAAAATTACGTAAACAAGATGAGGATTAATTCTTTAGAAGCGACAATATGGTCTCAAAGATATATCAGGTGCATGATTCAAGCATATAAAAAGATTTGCTTATTACATTATGCATACAGATACAATTGATTGCTTAACTGTACTTGGCATAAAGTGGTAATATCTCTTATAAGAGAGTTTAGTGTAAAGACTCTATTTTACACGTAAACTTTCCCCTCTCCAACTACGACTTCCATAGTTTTCCACTATTCACGACAGCAGCTACTGGACACAGTCTTAAATTCACGATATCTTCTTTACACTCACGTTTGTAGTTGTGGCCGAATCGTGTTGCACTAACTCTCTAGTAAATCGCAACTGGCTCATTAAGCCTGTCCAAGACACACCCGGGTATACCCGTCCAGCACGAATTTTTCAAAATAAAATACGAAACGCGTCTCTGAAAAAATTAAAATTAAATTAAAAGGAATTTCGCGTCACGAAAACCAATATAAAAAATATAGGCACCAGCAACACTCTAGGTTTGTTTATTGATTGGGGGAATCTAAAACACTACTGAAAATCAACTGGTAATCATTACACCCTTTTCATATCTGTCAAGTATTGGGACGCGTTTGTAGTTTAAAGAAAACTGGAATAGACTATTGTTTCTTAATTAAAGCACACACATTTTATCTTGTGTTCGACTGTGGTTTTTATTTTGTATTAATTTATTTTATTCAATTTAAGTTTGGTGTATTCGCTCCTGCCCCCATCTCACCTCCAGGCCTGTTCTTTAATTAAAATAATTTAATTGAACTTTTGTTATTCTACTTTTTTTATATTTGTTGTTTATTAGTTTATAAGAAAAACTTTTTAGTTTTCTACTTACTATTCCAAAGTTATTTCCCCACCACCACACAATAAGAAGTATACACACATTAAAGAATAACATATTTACCAGACAAGTAAGATGGCAGACCTTTCCAAAATGACATTAAAGATCCTCTACTCATTGGATGATGGTTCTAATGGTAGTTATTTGGCGCGTTCCAAGAAACCACAATACGTAAGAGTCGCCAATATTCCAAACTCATGTTCTTTAGGTGGTGCTAATAATAACAGTAATAGCACAACGATGAGAATTGGTGCAGTTGATCTAAAATTAATATTGAATGAAATAGAATTGAACTCCCCAGAAGTTTTAGAATATTATTCAAATGTTAATAGTAATACAAGTAACGTTATTGATTATAATTTATACTATAGAGATATCTGTGAAGTGGATGAACCATTTGTAAGTCTAGGTCTTTTGTCAAAAATACGAACAAAATTAAATAGAAATACACAGGAAAACTATGATGCTGATGACGATGACGATGAAGATGATGATGATGATGACGATGATGATGAGGCTTTCCTTGTAACGGGAAGAGTATGCTCGAATTTTGCTGCCTTATTAAGAAGATCATATAGCAATGCATCTAAAAAGAGTAAAAAAAATAATAGTAGTAAGAAAAGAAGTGGTAATAATAATGGTACTGAGAAGACTGATGATGATAATGTAACAGCAACTTCAGAAACTTTAGAAGTTAAATTAAAATTCTCAAGAGTAGCAACCCAAAAAAAACCAAATAATAATACAATGCAACATCCTAGTATTGACAAGATATCCAGCTTTCAAAAATTATCTCAGCAGCACCAACAAGTGCAGCAGCCACAGCAGCCACAGACAACGAAGCATTATATAACGCCTGCTATTACAACTGTTTCCAAAACAATACGGTCAAATAAAAGACAAACAAATCCAATGCCTGCACCAAAAGCCAAGAGAACACAATCACTGCCAATATGGGACGTCAGGTCAAATTTCAGTAATTCAACTGGCTTATTGAAAACATCAATTGCCCACAAGATATATTTAGCTGATAGACAAACGGAAACACAAGAAAGACAAAACCAAGGCCATCAACAACAGACATCATCCCAACAACAAAATAATCAAAATTCACAGTCAGAAGCCTTGTCATACGATATAAGTTCCTTGCAATCCGATAATTCTATTCAAAAGATTAAACTTGATGACTCTATAAGTAAAAGGTTTGATTTCATGAATAAGAAAAAAATACAACCTTCTTCGAATACACAACATACCATTAAAAAACCAACTAAGAAATCCATGAAAGTTATGAAAGCTAAACCAATAAACTCTAGTACAAATAATAATAATAACACACGCATTGTTCCAACAATGACTACTATGCAAGTATTATCACCAAGTCAACAACAGCTTGACGAATCCAATGCTATGATGGAGCTAGATAAGGAGAACATTCCACCACAACCAAAAGAACTGGATCTAAACTTATTGAACTTTTCAGAAAACGAAATAAATTGGTTAGATGATTTTAATACTGCTACCACTTCGGGAACAACTGGCACTACCACAACTGCAGCTACTTCAACGAATTTAAATAATGGCATAAACAAACTTACACCTAAAGATATCCCAACAGTGGAAGATATGGATAGAACTTCGCCAATCGATACTTTATCTATGCCATTAATGGAACTTCAACAGGTACCTAAACCAAAGACAAATCCTAACGGTAAGATCACATCATGTCAGGATCAGCTGCGTAGATTACCGTTATTATCCCAACGGAAAGAAAAAGAGTATATGAACAGTAATAGTAATAGTAATAGTACCCCACAGGGAGATTTGCAGATGCAAATGCAGATGCAGATGTTTATGGGATTACCGATGACTGATGATACGTTAGTTGTTAACTACTCTACACCAGACAACAGTAGTAATATTATTAATGTTAAAAGCAACGGTAGAAGTGATGAAGAATGCGGCGAAGTCAAAGACGATGACAGTAATATTAGTAGTAATCGTAAGATCAGTGACGAAGATGATGAGTATGATGACGACGAACGCAAGAAACAAAGAAGAGTTATTCCATCTTCTCCTAGTATGATGTTCGGATATCACGGACATGATGAAGATGAAGATGGTGATGAGCATAAGCATGGGGATATGGATAGGTGTAGGAATGACCATGATGATGAAGACAATGATGATTTATTTTCTTCATTTGTTGGGAATAAGAATGGAAATGGACATGATACACCAAGTACGGTACAGTTTACCAGCAGTGATGCTAATAAGTAGGGAAAGTATAATATTGCATAATTATATTGATTTATTGTTTTGTATATGTGATGTAAACACAGTAATACATAATTTAGATAGATGAGTAAGTAAATAAACTAAGGAGTACCAAAAAAATATGAATAAAGAATAAAGAATGTTACATTGTTGGATGGATGAATGTATAAAATCCAATAAATGGATGAATGAATTAATGAATGAAGAAAAAAATATATGTATGTATAAGAATATCTATATCTAATTTGAGGGAGTGAAACTCTTTGAGGCATACGGGTTAAACCTTTTATTGTTATTTCTCATATCCTGATGCGCTGAAATTGCAGATACAGATGATGATGCTAGTTGTTGTTCATTTAATAGTTTATATTCTATGAACTTCTCAGTTAGATACTTGTCCATTTCGTCTCTCTTTGATAGTTCCTGTTGTGATAGGAGTGCTCTAGGACAGTAAATAACGTCATCTTCGAATAGTTTGCATAGGTTATTTCTATGTTTTAGTGCAGTAGATGATGAAATATCAAAGTCATAGTCATTTTCATGGTGCGTTAGAACGTTGTTGTTGAAGTTCAACAGAGTAGTAGGACTGTTGAGTATGCTGTTATTTGTAGTGTTCGATAAAGTACTTGAGCTTGAGTTACTTCTTGTGGCGTTGACATTATACTGTTTTAACATGATTTTATTATGGTTTTCATCTATCACAGGGATGTTGTTGTTGTTAAGCTGATGTTGTTGTTGCTGGTGTTGTTGTAGTAGTAGAGGAGTATGGAACTCAGTGTGTATAGCGAATTCATTAGACATTTTGTTGTTGTTACTGCTTGTGTTTGTGAAATCCATGTTCATATGGTTACTTGGAACGTTGGTGAATGGAGCTCCTTGTTGTAATGGGATATCAGAATATGGGGTCGGCATTTTAATTTTTTTTTCTTATTTTTAAAATTGATGTTTTTAATTTGCTTAATTTGTTCTATTTTGTCTTGATTTTTTATTAGAGTTATTTTATAAGAGATAGATGACGATATGTAAATAGGAAGTAAATAATTAGGGAGTTTAAGGAGTATTGTTTCTTGTTACCTTATTATTTTGTTGTATCTCGAAGTAAATCGAAGTAAATCTGAGTAGAAGATACAAATAAGTTTTGAATAATAAAAAGGGCCGGTGTTTTACAAGATTTGAGTGATTTTTACAATCGGATATTTGTTTATGTATTTATTTATTTATCTTTCACCTTTTTTTTACCTTTCTGCCTATAGTGATTCCGACGGAGAAAGAAGGGGGTAGAGGAAATTTGAAAATAGTTATTTGGTATGGACGGAGTGTGGTGAGGGGAAGGGCGAACTTTGATAGTACGGAGTTATTCGCCCCGGAAGTGTATTATCTGGGTAACTCTATATGAATACAATCAATCAGTAAATTATTGAATGGATACGTATACATGAGTGAGTACAGAAGTGCATTTAATTGTTTTGCGTGGGGAGTAATGTGATCTTGTAACTTTGATTATGATTTTGGGTTCAATGCGATGTAATGATGTCAAGCAAATTCCGATAACCCCTACTAGATGAATCGATCAACCACAGAGTGTGCAAGGACTAGATAGATGATGAGATTGCAAAAACACTAAATAATTGAATATAAACGTGTGTTTATGTGATTTATTATAGATAGAAACAGAGAGGAGAGACATGCATTCAAGGAGCAAGATCGTTTACTATACCATTCCAAAGCATAGGAATTGCATATGAAAGTGCAAATTGCTCAATCCTGTATGATTATTTTCCATGTGAAACTGAGGTTTTGCATTCCACGGCAATAGTAACAGCAGATACTTTAGTAAGCATAGATAAGCAGCTCTGGGAGAAAGTCCTGCTATATCTTCATGCATCATGTGGAAGAAGTATAATAGTAATAATAACTCTTATTCGCGATGATAGTCACGGTTCGCACTAACAATGAATAATCCAACTACATTTCTGTCTTGATAGATTTGCTTTTCCAGAATAAGAAGAACTCGGTTGCTAAACCATTGGCAAATCGTATTCTCATCATACTCAACAACGGCAACGGCTATGAAACAAGACCAATAACGTCACATCCCACCTAGTTCCTCTATCATTCTGTTGAATTGTAATCATTTTGAGTTTAGCACTATTTTTTGAACCGAATTAAAGACACAGTGTCTTCTACGGTGCGGCCACTACCTTAAACGACCGATCCGTTTTTCTAGGTTGAGACTGAAGAGCCCTATGAAGAACACGATGAAGAACCCGATGAAGAACATCTAGAATACGCTCGTTTGTCCTGCTCTCCTCTTCGCTTTTCTTCACATGTTCTATAAATAACCTCCCCAATCTCTCCTTTTCACCCTGATTCAGTAAACCGGAAAGTCAATATTTGCGTGCTGTGACACTACTCTCCGCATGTTTCTCCGCAATTCCATGCTACTCCATTCTTCCATAACCCATCCCCCCTCCCAGAATAGCCCATACAACTCACAAACAAACGCAAACAGCACATCCTCCTCTCACGAAACAAGGAAAAATACAACAAAATACAAAAACACTAAAAAAAGAAAAACAGACGTGTCTGCGCGGTTCACTGTAAGAGAGAAACACTTAACGGAACCCTTCGAGACTACAGTTCACCATTCACACTGAAAAATTATTATTAAATATCAGATCCAACTAACTAAGTAATAGTTCACATACCTAAGAAATCATAAGAACAATATTTCTTACTAAACGCTTACTATTTCTACTACGAACAGATCTTTAAGCTAAGATATATGCACTAACTCTCTGTGCAAACTTCGAATAGACTTATTTTAGGTTCTTATAACCCTCTTTTGTACTTCCTCCTCTCTTAACCTCCCTCTCTCTCTCCCGTGAGAACATAAATTATTCACAGACAATACGATTTTTTCACTCTTTTGATTTCTTTAATATTCTGCATTTCTACCTTATATCCTTGATTTCAAACTTCTTGTATATATATATACTTCATACTTTCCAAATATATCTTTTAATCTGAAAATAGATGATTAAAGTGTGCCGTATCTCTTTTATTGCCCCAGTTCACAACCTGAAATAACCCATCAAATACATTTCGTCGCTCACTATATAAATATGTCTGCACGCACACAAGCACCTCTAAAAAGTTTCCAAGATTGTACTGAAGCTGATGTCCCAGCCTACAACGACTGTCCAAGTTTCCTCTTCCAACTAGCAAAGGAAAAATCACAAAAGGATATCAACGATATACTAAAAGTACAGATTAACCTGCATGACAAATGTGGGAATACCAAGATGCCAAGGATTCCACCTCCACAACTATCGAACAGTGCAAAGAAAAGACGTTCGGTTGTACAAAAGCCAGTCGTCGATGCAGAAGTACAAGTACTATCAAAGGAAGAAATCATTAAAAAGATCGAATCTATCTCAAACCACAATGATTCGAAGCTTCCGGAAAAGGAACTACAGTTCTACAAGAAAAAAGTTGATACTAATATACTAAAGAATCTAGATCATCCTTCTACACAGAGTGTCTTGACTCAGTTCTTCATTACAGCTACTACTGATCGCGCTTTAGCTAGGCGGTTATTGACAAACTGGATGATTTCAAATATCACTATAAGTAACTGGTGTCCAGCATTCTTGAAGATATTCGATAACTATATCAAGACAGAATAAGCAGCGAAGCACAAGAAACTATTGAGTAGTTTAATGAATTAAGCACACAAACAACCAAACAAACAAACAAACAAACAAACAAACCTGGGAATATCAATAAAATTTAAAAATATCAATAAAATTTAAAAATATCATATCATATATCTAGTTATATATACAGAGACTAATCAAATTAATTAAAATATATCATTAATTAAGTAATATATACATATTTTATGAAACTAATATGTAAATCAATTATAACAATGTTAATTTTTTTTATTCACGGCCTTTTATATTTTTTACTATGCATCGCTTAAGAAAATGAAAAGTGAAATATATATATATATGTGTGTGTCTGTGTGTTTTATAGAGCATTGATTACCTAAAGTTTCTCATAAATTAATTAAATAGAAGACAAACGAAATACCTCAATGAGTAAAGATATATCGGTCAATAAGATCCTTAGCAATCAGCCGGACTTTATAAAAGATACTCCACTCGACAATTTCTTCAAACAGTTAGAGCATGGATTTTTCCAAAAGTTAAAGGATTTTCAAAATTCTTCAACTAATCAATCAATTTACACGTATTTAAACTTTGCGAATAACGAGGAATTCGTCCAGTCCCTATTGAATTATATCACAGAACTGCATGGGCTAGTATTGCAAAATCAAGCTTTGATAGAAAACAACGACAGTAATCTTTTACCTATCTCATTGCATGACATAAAGTACGTAGATGATTTATTGAACCTTCTAATTATTCACGGTTTGGATGCAAATTTAACACCAGACCTGAAGATTCATATGGATTCTAAAAGGTTAAGCAATTTCAAAAAAGATGATAACAAATATATGATCCCGCCATCCCATACCATCTCCATTCAAACTTTGGAAACCGTCACCACAACATTCTACAACATCCTTTTCCAGTCAAATGACAAAAATAACGACGACTATCTAAGGTCCATTATTCTGAAAGGGCCAATCTATACAAACATATTTCTTGGAATACTGGCACTTCTTATACATGCATCCAATAGCAATACAGAAATATATGATACCATACTCTCCAACTTGGAATCCATTCAAGAGACATATGCACTATTCTCCATGTACACACTTCTAAATCAAGTTATTTCTAACCCAGGGGCTCATACGATTATTCTGAGGAAACTCACAACATTAACGATAAGAAGAGAAAATGATGGGCTCATTAGTCTCGTGGATTTCATACTAGGAGTGAGAGAAAATGAACAGATCGATATTGAAAAGATGAACCAAATCAACAAGATTCTATTGGCGAAACCGCCTGTGGGTATTTCTAATGCTGTATACCTCGAAAAGTTATTTGAGCAAATCTATGAAGCCTTGACTTTTGTTAATAGACCAATATTGGTCAGTTGTGTCAACGGTGTCCTAAGAGGTTTTTGGTTAAGGAACAAGAGAATTGTACGGGATTTCTTGTTTAAGAAGATATATGCAGTCTTGTTTAACGTCCCCTTGGAGGATCGCGGTATCACACAAGTTAATAATATGATTAATGTGTTAATTTCATTGTCAAAAAATACAGAGTTGGAGTTGGTTAATGATTTAGCTTATGGATTCGATAAAACCCACTTTTTATCAAACCTTTGGATTTATTGTTTGTTTTTGAAAAAGAATCAAACCCTGGATCCGTTAGTAGTGAATGGATTGAAAAAGGATAATATTGGGCTTTATTTTGAAGTAGTGTTATCGTTACTCAAATCTTTTTTGGTCTTGCTGGAAAACTATAATATTTTAGAATATTTAAGTTTAAATTTATTAAATTATGATCATGAAGAATGGGAATATCAAATAGACCTTGAGACACATTTACCAAAGATAGTTACAAAAGCAGAGGTTAAACACAATATATCTGACAATGATGATGACATTATCATGGGAAGGACCATGAACTCTGAAGGTGATAAAATGAATAAAATATCGAGCATGTTTCAAGATATGAATATTTCCGTGGATCTTTATATTGATTTATTGAAATTGATTGACAATGATGAAGTAGTCAAAAATATCTTTTTGATAATTTTGAAAAGATGGGTGAAGAACACGAGCGAGGGCAAGGGCAACGGCGAGCATAACAGTATGTTATTAAAAGATGATAGTAGTAATGGAAATATTTTAATATTGCTTGATTTAAAACTTTTAGAAAAAATGAACCAAGAATTTAAAGCAGATATTATTAAGAAGTCCTCGGATATCTTAATAGTGGTTAATGACTTATTTGAATTTGTTCAAGCAGATATAACTGAAGAGGTAAAAGAAGACTCTGACGATGAAGATGATGATGATAATGAAAATGAGATAGACACTATTGGAAGTAATACAGCATTTGGAATTGTATTGGATCTACTTCGATCTGTGATTAATGAAAGCTCGAGAAAAGCACTTGCAGAAAATAAACCGATTTTAATTTCGATTGATCATAAATTAGGTGTAAGTAAGATAAGCACTGAAGAATGTAAAGATCTGCAAAAATCTATTGCTAAAATATTAAAAAACGAAGTTGATGAATGTATGGATAGAGAGCCCGATGATGTAAAGAGAACCAATGATCAGGAACTATTAGATAAAGCTCTCAGGAATTTAAGTGATCCGTTAGTGCCAATTAAAGCCCATGGTTTAATGGAATTACGCACATTAATTGAAAATAAATCAAGAGTTATATCTGTTGATCGTGTCTTGAAATTACACCTACAATATCTAAGGAGTCCTGACCCGTTTATTTATTTGAATGTTATCAAAGGATTATCAAGTCTCTGTGAATGTGAGGCAGAGATTACAATGAATGAATTGGCTAAATTCTATCAGGATAAGAAAAAGAAGAATAAGCTAGATGATATTTTGAAAGTTGGTGAAGTGTTCATTAATTATATTCAAAGAGAAAATGAATTATTTCAAGGTAAATATGCTAATATTATTGTTGATATTTGTTTAGAAAAGATTAGACAACATGAAGCATTGGATAATAGAGTTCGTATGTCGGCGATGTCAATCTTGGGTACATGTTTACAAGTAAATGCGCAAGGTATTAAATTAAGAATTGATGAAATCCTAGACTGTGTGTTTGGTATTTTACAATTAGAAACGGATCCGGGTGATGATGATACTAATAAAAAGGCTAGTAATAATTCATTCTTAATGAGAAGAAGTGCAGTTCATTTAATCCATGATTTATTGTATAACTCGGGGCTGAAATTACTTCCAGCTAAGTATAGCCCAGATAAACTACAAACGTTACTAGAGTATGTTAAGAGTAATGACAATGATTATTTGGTCTGTGAACAAGTTACCCTTGTTCTGGATATACTACAGCAATTTATTAATGTTGGATTGGCTCCTACTATCCAACAAGGAGCTACATAATTTGCATGTATATAGGCTATATAACTGATGGTTACGGTAGTCATCCCTATCGTCCCTATTATCCTAGAATATTCCTTAAAGGGGCTGTCGTTAATTCCTTAGGGAATTGCAATTTCCAGAGAATTCGAAAAAATTCCATAGAACCTCAGCGGTTAATTTGCCACTCACTTTTCACGAATTTATTTAGATGAGGAAAAATAAAAAAATAAATATTCGAAGTTTTTCTAGAACATTAAAGAATAAAAGAGACGGTGAAAAATTTCCACTGAGTGCAACACCGAAGAAAGTGGCAGAAGTTGTTTGAACTGTAAACGCTGAATTATAAAAGGGATTGCAATGGAGTTAAAACATATTTAAACACTCTGATTTTATATAATTATATATAGAAATTCCTTTCTCTTTTCTCTTGGCTGTTTGTATTCCCTCTCACAGTTGAAAAATTAACTAAAATTCTAATATAGATCAACACTAATACACAAAAGTTCATATATATAAAGATGTCCTCTGAAACTTTTGAATTTCAAGCTGAAATTACTCAATTGATGAGTTTAATCATCAACACAGTTTATTCTAACAAAGAAATCTTCTTAAGAGAATTGATTTCAAATGCTTCTGATGCTATTGATAAGATCAGATACCAATCATTATCTGATCCAAAGCAATTAGAATCTGAACCAGAATTATTCATCAGATTAACTCCAAAACCAGAAGAAAAGGTCTTGGAAATCAGAGATTCTGGTATTGGTATGACCAAGGCTGATTTAATCAACAATTTAGGTACTATCGCCAAGTCTGGTACTAAAGCTTTCATGGAAGCCTTATCTGCAGGTGCTGATGTCTCTATGATTGGTCAATTCGGTGTTGGTTTCTACTCCCTTTTCTTAGTCGCTGACAAAGTTCAAGTTATCTCCAAGAACAACGATGACGAACAATACATTTGGGAATCTAACGCTGGTGGTTCTTTCACTGTTACTTTAGATGATGTCAATGAAAAGATTGGTAGAGGTACCGTCTTAAGATTATTCTTAAAGGACGATCAATTAGAATATTTGGAAGAAAAGAGAATTAAGGAAGTCATCAAGAGACATTCTGAATTCGTTGCCTACCCAATTCAACTATTAGTCACCAAGGAAGTCGAAAAGGAAGTTCCAGAAACTGAAGAAGAAGAAAAGAAAGACGAAGATGACAAGAAGCCAAAATTAGAAGAAGTTGATGAAGATGAAGAAGAAAAGAAACCAAAGACCAAGACTGTTAAGGAAGAGGTTACTGAATTAGAAGAATTAAACAAGACCAAACCATTATGGACTAGAAACCCATCTGAAATTACTCCAGAAGAATACAACGCTTTCTATAAGTCTATTTCAAACGATTGGGAAGATCCATTATATGTTAAACATTTCTCCGTCGAAGGTCAATTAGAATTTAAGGCTATCTTATTTATTCCAAAGAGAGCTCCATTTGATTTATTCGAAAGTAAAAAGAAGAAGCAAAACATTAAATTATACGTCCGTCGTGTTTTCATCACTGATGAAGCTGAAGATTTAATCCCAGAATGGTTATCTTTCGTTAAGGGTGTTGTCGATTCTGAAGATTTACCATTAAACTTATCCAGAGAGATGTTACAACAAAACAAGATCATGAAGGTTATCAAGAAGAATATTGTCAAAAAGTTGATTGAAGCTTTCAATGAAATTGCTGAAGATTCTGAACAATTTGACAAATTCTACACTGCTTTCGCTAAGAACATTAAATTAGGTGTTCACGAAGACACTCAAAACAGAAATGCTTTAGCCAAGTTATTACGTTACAACTCTACTAAGTCTACTGATGAATTAACTTCATTAGGCGACTACATCACTAGAATGCCAGAACATCAAAAGAACATGTACTACATTACTGGTGAATCCTTAAAGGCTGTTGAAAAATCTCCATTCTTAGATGCCTTAAAGGCTAAAAACTTTGAAGTCTTATACTTGGTTGACCCAATTGATGAATATGCTTTCACTCAAATGAAAGAATATGAAGGTAAACCATTAGTTGATATTACTAAAGATTTCGAATTAGAAGAAACCGAAGAAGAAAAGGCAGAAAGGGAAAAGGAAATCAAGGAATTTGAACCTTTAACTAAAGCCTTAAAGGAAATTTTAGGTGAACAAGTTGAAAAGGTTGTTGTTTCTTACAACTTATTAGACGCCCCAGCTGCTATCAGAACTGGTCAATTCGGCTGGTCAGCTAACATGGAAAGAATCATGAAGGCCCAAGCCTTAAGAGATTCTTCCATGTCCTCTTACATGTCATCTAAGAAAACTTTTGAAATATCCGCAAAATCTTCTATTATTAAGGAATTATTAAAGAGAGTTGAAGAAGGTGGTGCTCAAGATAAGACTGTTAAAGATTTAACCAACTTATTATATGAAACTGCTCTATTGACCTCTGGTTTCGCTTTAGATGAACCAACTTCATTTGCTTCAAGAATTAACAGATTAATTTCTTTAGGTTTGAACATTGATGATGAAGAAGAAGAAAAGAAAGCTGAAGCCTCTGAAACTGCTGAAACTCCAGCTGTTGAAGCCGCTGCTGACACCGAAATGGAAGAAGTCGATTAGATCCTTCTAGTTTAAATTTACACAATTTATATAAAGTTTTATATATTTAAACAGCTGTATAAAGATAAAAGAATAAAAAAGATATAAAAGTTAATTATTAAGTGGGGATATACGTTTTTTTTCTTGGTTTGTTTACCAACTATAAAGTATGTGATACGACCCGTTTTTGTAATTTATTTATTAATTGATTAATCATCAAATTCGTATTCATCTTCTTCCAACCTTGAAATTTCTTCTACAACATCATTCAACTGTTCAACTTCCTTTATCCTTAATTTTTCCATAACCGTATTGAATAGTTTATAGCCAATACCAGCAATTCCAAAGCTGGTGAAATTGCAAATCATTTTAATCTCATCCATTGATAATTCATAATTATCAAAAAATGTATCAAATCCAAGTGTCATTAGTTTTTTACTAATAAATTTAGCTAATGCTGGCCATAAGCAAAATGCTCTAAGAATCTCATCATAAGTTGAAGTAACATTATAATAGTAGCGAATGTGCCAGTACTCAGTACTTGTCATATCGTTATCATTAAGCTTTCTTCCATGCATTAATTGGTTCAAATATGGGCTCAGAAAGTTTTTGTATAGTGAAACACAAATTCTCGACACCAATAAGCAATTTGATATTGTTCTAGCATGTGCCGCTATAGCGTAATCGTCTCCATCGCTGTAAAGTTTGATTCTTAAAGAAAGTAATAGTGGATATATCCATTGAAAGTCACTTATTGGTGATATTGAATTAAATGGAAGAGTCAAACTGAGAAAGAAAAGAGGCGCTGAGAATATTAGGAGTCTATTATATATGGGGATACTTTGAAGGCCAGGGGTTGTTTCACAATATATATCGAGCGCTTTTGTAGTGCTAATGTTTAAGATTAGTCGAAGCAGACTTTCTGGAAATAGAGAACGTAGTTGCCATAGTCCTAGTTTAAACCAAACTTTTCGTGGGTTGAAAACTGTTGTTACTGTAAGTACAATTGGTACCACTGTTTGAATTAGTCTTTGGAGGTTGTAATAAAGCGATAAAGCTGTAGAAGGTTTTGGAATGTACTGAGTAGTTGGTGGAATGAATGTTTTTTTACATTGAGGGCATTTCTCCTTTGGTAAATTAAATAATTTTTGTAATTCTATCAAGTTTTCTTGGATGTAATGAAATGGGGTTAAATAGAATGATGCGGTTGATAGTGAAGCAGATTTTAGTAGGAAAACATACGGAGTGAGCAGAAGTTGAAAGGTAGTTGGTGGTGAGTTTTTCCAAAAGATGTTGGTGTTATCTATATAGTCGAATAGGCATAGTTTTCGAAGGTCTAATATTATTGGTTCTAAATTATTTGCGTTTGGACCATTGTCTGAGTTTGAGTTGATTTCTATCGTATAATTTTTTTGTATTGAATTATAAATCCATTTCAGATAGCATACCTTATGAATTTGTAAATTACAACCACATGAGTGGTTTATCCAGTTGTTTTTATTTTGGGAGTTAATCTTCGATTCTTCTAAGCAAATCCAGCAAGTATATGTTACAGATTTGTATTCGTTTTCATGCTGAAAGTATCGTTTCCATAAAAACATCTTTAGACCAAGCTATTGTGATTAGATTTTATTTATATATAATTGCTTCTTGTATCTGTGTAGCTCGAATGATTGCAGAATTTGGCCTTACCATTACTTCATCCTTAATTATTTTTTATACTTTTTCAATAGTGAGAGACACTGTGTAAAAAGGGTTTGGCATTGTAATTTCAAATAATGAGACAAAGTTCGACAATTCTTTTTATTGAATATCTATTTTTTATATTATTTGGTTTATTTACTGACTTATATACAGGATGAATAATTTACTGAATTATTTAATGTAAGTATGGGTGTGGAAGTGAGATTGGATGTGACGGATGGCTGCAATTGCATAATTCATTTTATAACTCTTGTTGTTGCAATAAATGTTTTCTTAGTATATTTTTCTTTATATTTTTCTTTAATAAATGTGGATCCTGGACACCATTATTTTGTAGGAATTCATTTGATTTTGCTTCGTCATTCATTAGATTGATTAAATCTTCATTAATTAAATCAATCTTGTTACGTTGTTCTATCAAGTTATCTTCTAGAGTATTAATATTAAGGTTTAATAGTTGCTTTATTGTCTCCTTTGAAAACTCGTTAATGCCATATTTTGCCTTAATTTCAGATAATTCTTCTGGAGATTTTCCCTCGTTGATTATCTTTTGGATCAAACGGATATCAGCTAATAGTGAGCTGTTGTTGTTGTTGCTTTCAATAGTAGATCTTCTATCTAAGAATTCCTTGGTTTTAATTGCTTCATTGTTAGCTACATCGATCTTGGCTTGGTTTTCAAACTTAGCAAATTGTTGACCTTTATTTTTTAGAATTTCAGCAATAGCAAAGAATTTATGCTTAGACAATGGTCTTGTGGATTCAATTCTGACTAAATCACCTTCACGAGAGAGTTCACCTTCATCGTGTACAAGATAATCCTTTCTATGAAACAATTCCTTGTTTATTCTTTTATTAAAGACTTTCGTTTCTACACGCACTTTAACGGTTTTTTGCATCTTACCTTGGGATACTACCATACCAATAAAGTTTTGACGAGCCATATTTGAATATTATTTTATTTTTCACTCTTAGTGCGTTAGTCTGAGTCTCTATTCTGGATTGAGCTATATATATATATATATAAATATTATTTGCCTTAATATAATATGCATAGTTTCTTAATTTAAAATATTTTCCACATATATATTTGTTGTATTATTTTTTTTTCATGTTTAAATTCTCCAGAAGAAAAAGTACAGATCCTGTTCGTTCGTAATTCTGCTCCCTGTAAGATTCGAACATGTGTATTTAATATTATTTTCGTGCTTCGTGATCTGGAATTTAATTTTTCTGCTTCCTTAGAGATTCGAACCCATTCAGAATTCCACATAATACACAATTATGTTTTGTTTTGTTTCTGACTTCTTTTATTTCACTTTATTGACTTCTCCTTGCGCTGTTTTGATGACTTCTTTTCTTTCTTTCTTTCTTTCCCTTTGTGGTTGCTAAATAAATGTTTATCCGGCCATATCATCAACAACCACCCCACTCTATCAGGAATGGCCTGTGATCGAGTAGACTCTGTGAGGCATCTCGAGGTACTGGTAGATCTGCAGAGCTTGGTTTGACTTGAATTGAATTGATGGCACTATGTTGATTTGATAACAAACAATCCTCTTATCAATTGACTCGCACAGCTATAGTTAGTCTTGTCTAGTCTAGTCTAGTCTTATCTCTTACTCTTTCTCTTATTCTTACTCCTACCCTTACTCTTATCTCTTCACCTCGTATCTCTCTCCAATGTTTTCGCTTGCTTGCCTTTATCACAATATTATAGCTAGACTCGTTATTTCCTCCATTCTTCCATTTCTCTGAAATATAGTTAGATCTAACTCGTATATAAGTGTATATTTTATTTTGCAAATTTTTCACTTTTATTTCCTTAATTCTTGGAGTACTCAATTATATTGTACTCTATTATATTTCTTTCCCATTTGACTACTCAACAGATCATCATCATTTAAGCATTAGTGTATCCGTCTCTTTCGCACTTCGCTTTACTCTATACCAAAATAATGCTAAGATCTACAGTCTTGTCGATTAAACTCGATAAAACTCTAGTTAAAAATAAGCTCCCAATTACGTTCATTAGTCAATTCCATTCAAGATCAATTCTGAAAAATGCCAGTCCTGGAACTGTAACTGACATCAGCACAAACCAATTCAACAATCTATATAATTCAAACATTAAGGATTTGAACCAACCATTGGATACATTCTTAAAACGTCACATTGGTCCATCTCCAAAGGATATCAATCAAATATTAACAACACTAGGCTATAATAATATTAACTCGTTCATTAAGTCTGTCGTGCCAAAAAATGTCCTTGAATTAAAGCCATTGAGTTTACAAGCACCTTCAAAAGGTTATACTGAAGGTCAAATGCTCGAGGAGCTAGAGAAGATTGCCAACAAAAATAATTTCAACGTTAAAAACTTCATTGGGAAAGGTTACTACGGTACCGTTATGCCTCCTGTAATCAAGAGAAATATCTTGGAAAATCCAGAATGGTACACTTCTTATACACCATACCAGCCGGAAATATCACAAGGTAGACTGGAATCCTTGTTAAACTTTCAAACCATTGTATCTGAATTAACCGGTTTACCAATCGCAAATGCTTCCTTGTTAGATGAAGGTACCGCTGCAAGTGAAGCAATGCTATTGTCTTACAATTTATCAAGAAAGAAAAAATTGAATTTTTTAGTAGATAAGAATTTACATCCACAGACTAAGTCTGTTCTAAGAACAAGAGCACTACCTTTATCTATCGAATTAGTAGAATTCGACCCATCCTCCTTTGAATCTCAAGACTTCAAATCTGCTTGTGGTGCGATTGTTCAATATCCAAATACAGATGGTTCAATTTATTCAATTGACAACTTGAAAAAATTATCCACAGTATTACATGACAATAACGCATTGATATCGGTGGCATCAGATCTAATGGCCTTGACGCTATTGAAACCACCTTCAGAGTTCAATGCAGACATTGTTCTAGGTAATTCACAAAGATTCGGTGTCTCGTTAGGTTTTGGTGGCCCACATGCTGCTTTCTTTTCTGTTACAAACAAATTAAGCAGAAAGATTCCAGGTAGAATTGTCGGTGTTTCAAAGGATAGATTAGGTAAAAAAGCATATAGGTTGGCCTTACAGACAAGAGAACAGCATATTAAGCGTGATAAAGCTACTTCAAATATCTGTACTGCGCAAGCTTTATTAGCAAATATCGCTGCCAATTATGTAGTTTACCATGGTCCACAAGGTTTAAAAAATATTGCAAACAGAATCTATTCCTTCACAACAATCCTTGCTAGATTTATTAATTCGAATTATTCCAATCATTCTTTAAAAAACAAAGACAGTCATTGGTTTGACACTCTAACGATTGCTTTAGATCCAAAACAAATCAGTGCAGCAGATTTCGTCAAGAGTGCATTCGATAACTATAATGTTAATCTGTTTAAAGTTGATGACCTTGAAAATACAATTTCTATATCGTTAGATGAAACCACCACAAAACAAGATTTGGAATTACTATTCAAATTATTCGCTAACGATTCTTTGAAATCACAACAAAATATTCAATCTTTTATCCAGGAAAATGAATCAAATGGAAATTTCCCAAGTTTCCCAGCAGAATTACAACGTACAGATAACTACTTGAGCCAACCAGTATTTAACTCTCATCATAATGAAACTGCAATGTTAAGATATCTACACTACCTTCAGTCCAGGGACTTGTCATTAGCTAATTCGATGATTCCACTGGGTTCATGTACTATGAAGCTTAATGCAACTACAGAAATGATCCCAATTTCGTGGCCACAGTTTGCAAATATCCATCCATTCCAACCAAAAGACCAAGTAGAAGGTTATTATGAATTAACTAAATCCTTAGAACATGATCTTTGTGAAATCACAGGTTTTGACTCTGTGTCATTACAACCAAATTCAGGTGCTCAGGGTGAATATGCAGGTTTACGCGTAATTAAGACATATTTAAATGATCACAACCAATCTCATCGTAATATATGTTTAATTCCAGTTTCTGCCCATGGTACAAACCCAGCATCTGCAGCAATGTGTGGTCTTAAAGTCATGCCGGTTGCTTGTTTAAAGAATGGTTCTCTGGATTTAGTTGATCTAAAGGCAAAGGCAGAGAAACATAAAGAAAACTTAGCAGCAATTATGATCACATATCCTTCAACATACGGTCTATATGAACCAGGTATTAAATCTGCCATCGAAATTGTTCATGAAAACGGTGGCCAAGTATACTTGGATGGTGCCAATATGAATGCTCAACTAGGTTTAACATCACCAGGATTCCTAGGTGCAGATGTTTGTCATTTGAACTTACACAAGACATTTGCTATCCCACATGGTGGTGGTGGTCCAGGTGTCGGTGCTATTGGTGTTAGAAACCACTTAGTTCCTTATTTGCCAGGGCATGATATAACTTTTGTAGAAAATGGTGCCGGTGAAGGAAATACTAAGCAAATAGATGCTGTCACATCTGCTGCCTTCGGTAATGCCTCAGTCCTGCCTATATCATTTGCATTTATTAAAATGATGGGTGATGAAGGTTTACCATTTGCTAGCAGCGTTGCAATTCTAAATGCTAATTATTTAATGTACCGTTTGAAGGAGCATTATAAAATTTTATTTATTGGTGAAGAAGAAGGTGATTTAAAGCATTGTGCTCATGAGTTTATTATTGATTTAACGGAATTTAAAGAACATCATATTGAAGCCATTGATATTGCAAAGAGATTGCAAGATTATGGTTTCCATGCTCCAACATTGGCATTCCCTGTTCCAGGAACTTTAATGGTTGAACCAACAGAATCTGAAGATTTGAATGAATTAAATAGGTTTGTTGACTCAATGATTTCGATCAGAAAAGAAATTGCAGATGTTGTGGAAGGTAAAACCAATGGTCAACTATTAAAGAACTCGCCACATTCATTACAAGATTTAATTACTTCAAATGATTGGGAAGCTCGTGAGTACACTCGTGAACAAGCTGCTTATCCATTACCATTCTTGAAAGAAAATAAATTCTGGCCTGTTGTCGCAAGAGTTGACGATACATTTGGTGATATTAATTTGATGTGTACTTGTCCAAGCGTTGAAGAAGTTGTTGAAGCCCAAGAATCAGATTAAACAACTATTTAGATATAAATTTAAACAATGTAAAATGATAATATAAACTTAGTATATAAAATTTTAAGTTTTCAAAAAATGACTATGGCATTTATTATTAATTTGATGGATATAAAATGATTGTATATATATATATAGGTAAATGCAGTCTGGTATTTCAATATTTATCTCCTCTTATAATTTCGATACCCATTATTGTATGTAGTATTAGTACCACCATTGGTACGTTTTGTGTATGGTTTCGTGACTCTATAATTTGAGGGAGTTGGAGTTGGGTTTGGATTGGTTTGTGTATATGTTGTGTTTCCTAACTGGGTATCTCGCAGCTGGTTCAAAATAACCTCATTCTCTTTTAATTCTTGATCGTTAGCATTAAAGAATTTTGATTTAGTCCCAGTAGCTATGGAACTGCTATATATATCAGCTAGGCTGCTTCCTTCACTTAAAACAATACTATTGTTAATATTGTTTGTATTATTGCTCAATCCATTACTCAAGCTAATTCTCCTTTTACGAAGTTCCATTATTGTAGATTTAATATATTTATATTTTCTATTATGTTTTTCTGTAACATCAGTTAGACTTAAAAATTCTTCTTCGGTTGCAGGTAAAAGAGTTGCGATCTTTTTCAAAATTGTATCAGGCAAAAAGTTTGGTATTGGGGGATTCATTCGATTACCCATGCTTAATGAAATTTCTTTCAATTTATTGTATGCAAATGAAATATCACTTAGTTCTTGAGTTGACCGTAATTCTTGTCTGTTTCTAAGTGTTATAGGACTGGATATGTCAGCAGATGCCTTGTCATTATATGTAAATGCGCGTAAATGTTGTTTGGCGCTAATGAATGACGGTGCTGGTAAGTTATTGTTACCTCTAATATTATTGTTATTGCTGTTGCTATTATAGCTATTTGATGTATTAACAAAATCAGAGTGCGATCTAGAATCTGGTGTGCCCCTATCCCGTGTTGGAGGTCTAGAGTTGTTTGCCGATAAATTAAATTGCATTTTTACTTTCAAATTACCATTAATTAACTTATGAAAATTTGGTCCTAATTTAACATAACTAGCTGCAAAACCACTATTATTCATTATTGAATATTCTTGGATTACCCCAACAGTAATTAAATGAAAAAATATTCTCTCTATTTCAGATTTCTGCATACTTTTACCAGCCCCATGTTGATCAAGGTTATCATGACCAGCTTGAACAATCTTGGAACTTCTTGAACCTTTAAAGATATCTTGGCAATGTATTAAGGTAACACGGTCATTTTGAATACGTTCTACCATTTTGGCAATTAGAATGGCACTATCCGTAACATCTCTTTCCTCTGTTAAAATATTTGTTCTGCTGCGGCAATTATCACAATTTTTATTACATAATTTTGCATCGAAATCCTCGTTGAAATAAGACAGAACTAATTTTCTTCTGCAATCTGTCATATTATCACAGTACGCCATAACTTGTTGTAATTTATTTAAATGCTTTTCTTTATTGGCTCTATCAAGATTTTGGTCTTTTTGGATCATTGTTTGCATCGTTCTAATATCTCTGAAAGAAAAGTACGTTGTACAATAAGAGTATTTACCATCTCTACCAGCACGACCGGTCTCCTGGTAATAACCTTCTAAAGTACGAGGTACTGTAAAATGGTAAACAAATCTGACATCTGGCTTATCAATCCCCATACCAAAAGCAACCGTGGCACAAATAACTTGAATTTCATCAGTTTGCCAAGCTCTTTGTACACTTAACCTTTCATCGGTTTCCATTCCAGCATGATAATATGCACATTTAATTCCATTTCTTTGAATTTGGGCACTTGTTTGTTCACAAGAATTTTTGGAATGGCAATAAATAATACCTGTTTGATTTCTGAATTTGCCTTTAATTTCATCGCATATCTCAAAGATGGTATTTTTATTTTTCTTCTTTACTGAATAATATAAATTGGTTCTATTAAAACTTTGCTTTAAGAATAATGGATTTTTTAATTCTAAATTATGAATAATATCCATTCTAACTTGTTCACTAGCTGTTGCAGTTAACGCCATCATTGGTACATTAGGGTATTCTCTTTTAAAAACTTTTAGTTCCTTATAGTCCGGTCTAAAATCATGACCCCAATTGGAAACACAATGAGCTTCATCGACAACTACCCTTGCTAACTTACCATCAGTATGGAGTTTTTTTATTGCTCTTTTACACTGTTCTGATGCACTAATCATTTCAGGAGAAATGTAAATTAAATCCAACAAGCCATGGATAAATAAATTGAATGTTTGTCTTCTTTCATCGGCGGTACTTTTAGAACTAAACATACTTGCTTTAATATTTCTCGACAAAAGATGTTCAACTTGATCTTGCATTAAAGAAATTAATGGGGAAATAACAATTGTAGTTCCTTTTGTTCTACCAGATTTTACGACAGCTGGTAATTGGTAACATAAAGATTTCCCACCACCTGTTGGCATTAATACAAACACATCCTTACCATCTAGAGTCCCATTTACAGCATCTATTTGATTTGGCCTAAACCCGGGTAATTTGAAAACTTCATGAAGTCTAAATTTTACCTCCTCAGACCAGGGATAACTCGGTTCACCCTTCTTTGAAGTTTTTTCTAAAGCATTGTTTTTTGTTTCCAGGTTAATGTCATCTAATAATGAAAAATCGTCGTCATCATCGTCATCATCAAATACTTTTATTTTTTTAGCAGAATCAGGTTGTTCTTGCTTGATCATTGGTGATTGACTAAACGATTTTGCGCCATCTTCTGTTAATTTTTTCTCCGCAATAATCTTTAGATCATTATCAAGTTCTTTAATATTGACCCGTTGAGTTTGGTTTTCTCTTTCTTCGTCGAATTTTTCTAGATCGCTATCTGATAAATCATCCTCATCGCCACTCGAACTATGCCCGCTTTCTATAAGTTCCATATCAGAATGTGACATTGGCAAGTGTTCTAAAGCTGGAAACGTATTACTATCCTCTACAATAGCATCTTCATCCGATAAATCAATCTCCTCTACACCATTATTATTTGATACTCTTTCAGGTGATGATAAGATAACTTCTATATTTTTTTCTGAATCGGTTCCAACAACGTCACTATCCATTTCATCATCATTGACAACAAAATCTATATCACTGTGACGTAGCTCTTCTCGCTCTTCCTCTCTTGTAGTCATGTAACTTGATCCATTGTCATCCTCAGCATCCATTGTATCTTCATCGGTATTCTGCGATTGAAATTGTGATTGTGTTGCATGTTTCCCACCGACTCTATAATCAAATGGGTCATCCTTTTCAGGAATCCTATAGTTAATTTCTCGTGTTCTGTCACGTAAACTTCTTATGGGTGCTTTAGGACTTGATATATTGTTGGAAAGTATCTCTTGTGATATTATAGTCGGTTCATTATCTTCTTCTTTAATGTCTGAAACATCCGTTATAGATTTCCTGCTAACGGATACCGGCTGTTTTCCCAATTGATCATACTCATAATTTTCATCATTTAGTACTTCAATAAGATCAGTTTGTGTATTCTTGGGGTTATTTCTGGTATTTACGATTTGTTCTTCTGGACTTGGAAGTGTCGCAGTATGGTTATTTGAAAGTTGTGATATTGAACTACTGTTGTTATTATTCTTCTGACTAGCTGGAATCATGATTACAGCCCTTTGAGCTTCAGTGATTTTGGACTCTATATTAATTATTTCAGATTGGATTATTGTTAAAATAGGATTTATTTTATTTGTTAAATTATTGCGTTTTGCATCTTCTGATAAAGATGTTGATTCCATTATATCACATTTTTGTATTAATATGTTTGATTGTTTCTTCAAGTTGGTTATAAGTGATTTTTGTAATGCTATTAGTTTCTTTTGGTAATCTACAATAGGCACCCCTTGGAGGTTTTCTCCATTTGTATTTTGGAATGGACGTTGCGAGATTGATATGTGGTTAGTGTTTTCTATGACGGGATTTGAAGTATTAGTGGAATTTGTTCCGCTTAATGTGCTTGGTATCTGTACAGGATCATATTTAGGTGGCTTTTGTAACTGATTCTTGGAGACTGAGTTATTAAATATATTAGAAATAATATTTCTGTCAATATCAGTTCTTTGCTGTTGGGTATTTGATCTAAAAGTATTTGACGGTGAAGTAGATGAGGGTACAATTGTAAATTGATCTTCTGGTATCAATGGAAGGTTAGTGCTGATCTGGTTAGAATTATTCGGTGTGTGTACTACTGTACTGGTATTATTAAGAGATTCAACTAATCTGTTTAAATTTTTAGCAGATGACCGTATTCGTTTATTGGATATTTGCTTATTTATTATGTTCAACACCAAATCTTTGTCCTCATGAATAGATGTAGTTTCTTTTAACCATTTATGTTCTCTCCTTAAATTATGAGAGGGTTTAACAACCATGTTTGGCCAAATTTAACTGTTGCTAGGATATATGAAACTCGATGCTTCTATTTTAGTATGCTACGATCCCAATGCAGTCACTCTATATTGGATTGTTTTGTGTACTATAGAGTCTCTCACGAATCTAGTTATAATGTCTCGATAATTATATGTTTTAGCTGGGTACTTAACTGCAGGTTTACCATTGATTACTACTTGCACCACCACATTCTAATAGTCATACGCAAATAGATCTTCTGTTTATGTAATGGAAACGCGGTTTCCAAAGTTGACGCTCTGTGGCTGGGTAACTAAAAATACACCGGGCATCGCAAACTAAGAAAAGGGATACGTTAGAATACGTTTTTACGATAAGAGAATGATTGATTTCGTTAAGTGTCAACTCAGTCTGATGATCCCAAAAGCTAAGAGATAGACCAAGAGATTGTTAATAAAGATGTCTGCAAACAACTGGAAGCAATGGCTGAAGGTTACACGAAAACAACTTAGTAATCTAGGAAAAATCGTTGACAGAAGGGTCGGTTCCATTTTAAATCGTCGTTTGGCACCTAGACCGACAGGTACACAGGCTAGGGTGCCGGTACCTGTTCCTATTCCTATACCGGTTATAAATAGGGATAGGCGTTTACCTTTTGCCGGGTTTCAAACCGTTAGACCATTTCTACATTACTATACTCCACTTTACCCATTAACTATTGGTGGCAATCATTTTATTAAGATCTCAGATTTCTCGCTATCAAAGCTGTACAGGTTTCCAAATGGAGGTGTCCCAAAGGGTTTATTTATAAATTGGAATGTAATAGATTTTCAGAGCCTTCCCAACCTGTACAATGTATATTCCTCTAAGGTTATTGGTTATACAAATGATGCAATCAGCAAGTTGCTATCCTCCATAAGGAATTTACTTACAAAGCCAGCACTGATGTCTTTGAAATCTAAAGATTATGAAGAAAACCTGTTTACCTTTATGAACTCACAAAGAATAAGTTCTGGCACATATATAGAGTTTCCAACACCATCTTTGATGGAATCATTCTCAGTTAGCAAAGTTTCTTTCTTAGATGAATCGAGTTTAAGTGAATGGAGGCATAATATCGATAGAGTGTCAGAACTTTTTAGTTCAATCGATAAGATATTTTCTAATTACGGTTCTTTGCCAATAACTAAATCAAGTGATTCTATAACAATCCATTTTCCTAATCTTACTATCACAGAAACCGAAATGTTGATTTCAGATTTGGGAATTACGGAGGGAATAATACATTCAGATTATTCTGAAAATGACATTTTATCTACATGTTCATCAGTAGAAAACTTTAATCGACGTGAATTTTCACCTGTATTATCTGATTGCGCATAGATTGACAGCTTTTTGTTAGTTTCCATCTAGCAATTCACTGATTGATATTGCTTTAAAAACGGTTTTTGCATTGATTATATTCAAAAATACATAAGTTTAAAAAAAATTATTTAGTTTCATATATAAAGCTTCGTTATCCCAATAATATCAACATGATATTGACATTACATAATTGATCTGCTAGACAGTTATATACATTATATATATATTTATTGTTTTCTGTTACAAAAAATTTTATACCTACATTTTTTTTACGTTGCGGAATAAAGAAAATGCGTAATTTCTATCAAACAGTAAAGGGATAGTTTGTTTTAGATTTAAAAATTGTTGATTACATTTGACACTCCAGTGTTCATTAACTCTTATTCTCTTCAAAATATTGTCATTAGAAATTAAAATCCATAGATAATTAACATTGACAATGAGTGAGCAAGAATTAGATTTAAATGAAATCCCGCAGGATCATAACAGTGAGCTATCCAAGGAAGATGCTGAGATAAGGGAAAACAGCAACGAAATAGAAGGACCAGTACAAATTGAAAATAGTTCTAGAGGGGCATTGAATGAGCCTCTTGCAGATGATGATTTAAATGCTACAATTGAAGTTGACGATACTGAGGTTGAAACACCTGTTGTTACAACGGAACCTGAAACGGAGACACCGGTAGCCACTGAAGGAACCGAAGAAACTGAACCTGAAATCGAAACAGATCTAGATACTGAAAAACCAGATATTGAAACTGTAGTCATCGCTAAAGAAGCTGGGGATGAAACTGAAATAGCAGCGGTCTTTAAAGAAGCTGAAATTGAAACTGCAACAGCAGTATTCCCTGAAGTAACTGAGACCGAGACAGATGTGGCTGCTGAAAACCCAGATATTGAAACAGTAATGATTCCTGAAGGAACTGAAATTGAAACAGATCATTTGGTTGAAGAAACTGAGATTGAAACACAAGTAGTCCCTGAGGAAACTGCAGATAATTCTGTAATTCAGTTGACTAAGGTACCTCCAATGCCACAGGATCTCTCAGAAGAAGTAAAAGCAGAAGAAGAAAAGACCAATTCCGCATCCAATAAAATTCAAAAACCTGTTCTTCCTCCAAGAGCAATTCAGGAGTCAACACCTCAACCAAAGGACGATGCACCAGGTCTTCCACCTCGTAATGCAAACCCAGGTCCACCTGCTTTGCCTGTAAGGCAATCAATAGAGGAAGAGGAGGAGGAAGAAAATGATCCGTTGGACAAGACAAGTATGATCTTGGCAAGGCTCCATAAAACCATTAAGGCCCTCAAAATTGAAGGTACATTTATTACCAAACCTGGAGCATTGAAGTCAATTCCTTCTTCCAATATCTGGGATAAAATTATTTCTGATCCGATTAAAAACATAACGGATAATATGTCCATATTAGAGAATACCTTAATAGAAAATGGAATGGATAGTGAAAAACGCGCACAGGTATGGGACTCTATCACATTGAATTATTGCCATAATTGGAAAACGTTATATGGTATCCTGTTAGAAAAGGACTTTCCACAAGAAAAGATTGTATTGAGGGATGTTAATGCTAATAAAAATGTCCCAGATGTGTCGGTAGAATCAATATGTAATGTCCTTCGAGCAACTTTGGCTCTGGACACTGACATAGTATATGAGCCATCATTGATTGATATTGTTGCAATTATACATTCCGTATACATGGATGAACTTAATACATTTGGAATCTTTTCGATTTTAATGAAATTTTATGGGTTGAACGATTTTCTTTTGGAACATTCGGAACATTCATCGGTTATGTTATACCAGTTTGATAGATTGCTAGAAGAAAATTGCCATGATTTGTATGACCATCTAGTTAGGAAAGGTATGAAATCTTCAATGTATGTAGAACAGTGGTTTACAACATGTTTTGCATCCAAGTTGCCAATCCCTTTCGACACTATGGTGCTGGATATTGTGTTTTTGGAAGGTCTTGAATCTATATTAAAGTTTGGGTTGGTTCTGATGATGAAAAATGAAGAGGATTTACTTAATTTGGAATTTGATGAGCTACTAATCTTTTTAAAAGAGCGTGTTTTTAACGTATATCTTTTAGATACTGATAATGAAGCAGAAAATGGAGATGCGAAGAGCACGAAGAGCAATGGTGATGATGAAAGTGACTGTTCCGTCAAGATTATTAAACAGGTTGAATTGACAGTTGATAATTTCAATATGAAATTATTTTTAAGCGATGCTCTTAACAAGACTAGAATTACTCCTGAACTCTTAAAGCGTTATGAAAATGAATATATCGAAATTTATAAAAATGAAAGGGATCAAAAAGAGCAGTTTGAAGATATGAAATCGGCAAATATATCGTTACAGAATGATGTTTATGAACAAGAGAAGGATTACACTTTGCTAAATAGAGAACATGTAACAATGGCAAATGAAATGTTAAAAAATGAACTAAAGATCAATTCTGTAAAGAAGGAGAATACCGATATTAAGTTAGAGGTTCTTGAATTAAGAAAAGAACTTAATGAGCAAATCAAGAAAAACAATGAAAGATCCAATATGCCGGTTCCTAATGACTTGAAAAAGGATATTGATCATGCCTTAAAGAAAAATGCCAAGGTTATGCAGGAAAATTTAATTCTCCAGGATAGAATAAGCATGTTGGAAAAATTGGTTGAAGAAATTAAAAAGGCTACAGACGAAGGTGTTTTCTTTGAGGGCGCTGCTAATATTGGACAGGGTCCATTCAAAGCTCCAATTTTAAATGATGGCTGGAGCGGTTTCAAAAAAGTATTTAAATGAAATATATACATTAATATTTGAAGTAGTTGTAGTTGATTATCTATAACACTTTATTTAGTGTTACTTTTAAAGCATTACTTGTTAGTAGGTATTTTCACCGCTCATTGCTTTATTTTGTTAGTTATATTTCTTTATACGAAGATTGAACACATTTGGGACTAATGTGTCGATATAGAGTGTATAGTGAGTGTATTTCTCTAAAAGGAGAAAAAAATTACCTAAATAATTATGAAAATTTAATTAGTGACTTTTAAAAATGTACTCTAAGAATTAAAAATTATTGATTATATCGATAAATTAGAGGTAGGACATAATATTCAGCGAGAGTGTTTTAATCGAAGGTGTGGACATTATATATTGACATTATATATGAACATGCTACAATTATCTGTTACCCTTTTTTTTATATATGTTAAATAATGATTATGCATAAAGGTATGAACATAATCCCTTATATATTTCAATGCCTAATTAAGTTCTTATATCGTACAGTTAATACTAATATTGGCTTTGTAATATATTGCAGAGATCGTATCTCAATAAATAATACTTATTTTTTAAAACAGTTGAAAAAAATAGCAATTCATTTAATTTTTTTGAATCTCTTTTGTTATCGTAAGATATAATTCTAAACCAAAATATAAATAAAAGAATTATAGAACTGAACATTAGAGCACGTGACCAAAAAATAATATGAAGTTTTGAATTTCTTGAAAACAGAATTTCAAAGAATTAAGATTCGTTTTTGAATTGGTTGAAAATTAATCAATGAAGGGAGATTTCTATTAAAGGCAGGCTAACAATTGGTTAAGATCTATAACTTATAAACAACAAAGGATAATTCAAGCACGATCAATAGTTAAAATGAACGTATTGAAGGGACTCACTTTTAAGAGACCATTTTCATCTGGAATATCTCTTTTGAGAGAATGGAAATTAGTTGAAAACAGAAGAGTCGCAGTTCAACCTAATTATAAGGTTGGTGATATGAAACCACACTATATTCCAAGAAAGAACAAAGAGTTTCCGGAATATAAGTATGGGGAACCAACTGTCTTCAAACAAAGTGGGAAAGGCCTATACGGTGGTTCTTTCATTCAATTTGGTAATACTATTTCTGAAAGTAAGCATAAGACTAGAAGAAATTGGTTACCTAATATTGTTAAAAAGGAGTTATGGAGTGAAACTTTAAATAGAAAGATAAGAATAAAGATGACAGCTAATGTTTTACGAACAATTAGTAAAGAAGGTGGGATCGATAATTACTTAACCAAAGATAAACCAGCAAGAATCAAGGAATTAGGCCCAACCGGTTGGAAACTTCGTTATAGAATCCTAACTGCAAGAGAGAGCAAAAATACTGACTACCTTAAGGATCTTGAAATAATAAAGGATAAAGAAGGCAACGATGTCACCATCTACTTCAACGGGATTATCAATGGCAAGGCATTCAAGATTAGAGAAAGTAAAAATACATTATTGAATAAATTATTCCCATTGGAAAAAATGGAACACCAAGCTGACGGTAAAGAACTAACAAGATCAAAATTTTCCGCGTTATACCATGGAGCCACCATAGAACAAGTTTTAGCTAAACTTGATGAATATAATTATGATTTATCAACGGTATCTTTGCATGATTAAACTCAAATCAAACGAAATGTAATAATATCGTAAAAGGGGGAAAAGAGCTATTAACTTCTATACATGTAAATAAAAAAACATTTATAATAATATTTAAATATTTAAGTCAATTCATTGTTGTAACCCTTGCAATACATTAAGTAATTATAATAAAGTCGATTTTTGACTGTTAAACATCCACACACCTATTTAAAATCCAAACATTTTTTAAAAAGTAAAAAATTATTTTTGGAAACGCCCTGTAGAGAGTTCAAATATTCCAGAAAAAAACCAAGATGAGGAACTTGAGGCTACTACATCGTGAAAAAAGTGGTATAGTATTCAAATTAAGTAATATTTAGAAATTATGTAGAAATATTCCATATATATCAAAAAAGGACGTGAAATAACAATAATATAACGATAAAATGGCTATTAAGACTGGTATGTACTATCCAAGAACTAAGAAGATTATATTTAGGAGAGCATAATTGAAGAAAATTTAATGGAACTGCGAAATATGAAATGAAAAAGTTACAGTAGCATATGTAGCATATGGAATAAGATATCTGTTGAAAAAGATGAAGAGAAGCCAACGAACTAACTAATAGTATAATAAGATGCAATACAATACAATACTGATATCTGAATCTCACGATAATTCCATAGAGTTGATTATGAATTTAAATACTATAAATAAAATTGAAACTTAAGATAATGTTCCTTTGAAAATGTACAACTCTCCTATTAAGAGTATAATGTTAAAGATAATATTGGAACCAGGTTTTTAAATATAGATTAAAATTTAATACTGTTATGCTTCGAGATATTTTAATAATTACAAAGAGAAAAAATAAATTACTAACTAAATATATCTACATAATAATGATAACAACGTTGTTATTATCATATTATTGATAACATTTTACATAGGTATTGCTGTTGGTTTAAATAAAGGTAAGAAAGTTACCACCATTACTCCATCTCCAAAGATTTCATACAAGAAGGGTGCTTCTTCTAACAGAACCAAGTTTGTTCGTTCTTTAGTCAGAGAAATTGCTGGTTTAGCTCCATATGAAAGAAGATTAATTGATTTACTTAGAAACTCTGGTGAAAAGAGAGCCAAGAAGGTTGCTAAGAAGAGATTAGGTTCTTTGAAGAGAGCCAAGGCTAAGGTTGAAGAAATGAACAATGTTATTTCTGCTTCTCGTCGTCATTAAGTTTTAAAAAATCAATAAAATAATTGGGACTATACTACATTAGTTTTATTTTTTTAGCTTAGTCATTATTTCTTATTAAGGATATTCGGATCATCACATTCATTAATATAAATATAATATAATATAAACATAAATATATATATATATATATTTTAAATTAATATATCGATTAGATAATTATACACGAATGTCTTTAAATCTTTTAGTTATTGAGAGAGGGGTGAGAATTACTTAAAAATGGCACAAGCGAACAAACATATCCTGTGAAATGTCTTATAATCAGGTAGTACTTTATGGGCAAAACATTAATTAAGATTATAATTGCTAGAATTCATAATTTAATATCGTGCTAGCCCTATATTTTTAACTGATCAGGGTTACCCGCCTCTAATGAAGAAAAAAGTTTTCTCAAAACATGTTTTTGTCAAGGTATAAAAAGCGAAATAAAAATAACAAGTTTAAGAAAGAGAGTCCCCATTATAGTTTCTCTTCTGAAAGGTTAAAAAAACCATACAATGTCTTTTATAAATAGACACCCAGAGTCACGATTTGTTCCGGGATGAAATAAGCCAGTGGACCTATATGTTTACTTCGGTAGACATACGGTAGGGTACTCGATATTCTACTGTCGTGCTCGCGGTTGATCTTAGATAGATTTTCTTTTCATCATGAAAAGGAGAATGCGAAAAGTATCTTCACTAGAACTATGAATAAAATATAAGTTATGATTAGATATTTCTTCACGTACATATAAACATATATATACATACCTGGGTGCCGTATTAAGTGTTTTGTAGTCTGAGCGGAGGAGGAGGTAAAGCAATTATTTATTTCCTTTTTGCCTCTAGTTGTTTCAATTTTAGTTCCAAGAGATTAGGAAGTGGACAACAAGGTGACCTTGCATTTTTGCCTTGCTGTTGGTAGAAGTTTGAACAACATTTATAGAGTTTGCTTATGGAGCTTGCACATTTTGAATCGTCGGCATTATTTCTTATTAGACAGTCTGAAAAAAGATTTAAAGAAAAGAAAAATGAGGATGTTAGTTACGGTGAAATTTTAGTAGTTTGAAACAAAAGAAAACGAAAACATACTTTGAATATTACACGCTTCTTTCTGGCATGGATTTGACATTATCTTGAGATATGTTTGAGAGGGGAAGGGAGGGATCGGTTCCATTAACAACCAAGTAAGTAGGAAAGTAAGAGAGACAGAAAAAATTGTAATTTGAAAAAGAAAACAAAATTTTCATGTCAGGTTTGATTCCTCCCACTCCACTGGCTGTTTCTCGCATTCGGTTTTTGCTAGTGAAAAATAAAACCCGAATAGCACAGAGCTAGTTGTATTTATTGATAAGGACATACATATCATAGAAAGATTGAATATAGAATATATGTTAGTATGCAGTAAATAGTAGAAAAAGGCAGCATTGGCATACATAATATAACAATGCCATATGTTGGGGTGCCATTAGTGGGGGTAGTAACGGGAGAAAAAGTACACGGCACAATTAGGTCCTTTGGTTTTGCAGATAAACCTATGAAGAAAGGAATATCTGTCTGCATTAATTAGGGTTATATTTTCTCCGTATAAGAACATATATATCTTTATTTTTTATTTTTTTTTTCCGGGCATGTTCTAGAAGCTAAGTGACCGTCAGTAGGTAAGGAAGAGAGCAGCTACCAGTATACGGTACCGATAAGTATATTTGTTCGTTTGCTTGTTGTAGGGATTCTCGTGCTGCGGTAATTGATACCATAGATATTAATCAGGGTTGCTGATAGTAAAACATTTATCCATGGAAAGAAGATTTACCAAGGTTAGTTGCCTGTTTAATTTTGATCAGCAACCAGTGTCAAAAATCTCGTGATACTACTAGTCTGTACGAATAATTATTATGAAAAAACAAAACGTGAGTGTTACCGAAAAGACCTTTTCTGTTTCGTGTTTTTGTCACGTAAAGGATGAATGAAATTTTTTTTCTTCTTTTTGTTTTGAAATAGGTGAACTCTCTTAACTTCAGTAATTAACCCCATAAGGATATATGAAAAAATGCCATGGAATGCAGACATGTGAAAAGAAAAGGCACTTTCATCCTTTTGTTTTGCATTAACTATTGTCTGAATCTTGATCAAAAGGTCTTGGAACGTTGTGGGTACATACAATAGATATTAACCAAGACAAGACAAGACAAGACAAGACAAGAAAAGATATGGTTATGTTTTGCCCACGTTAAGTATTACCTAATACGCGAAAAAATGAATACACTAGAGAGTTCACACCAAACGAACCCAAACTGTACCATGTATCAGAGCCTGGTCCCCTCTCATGTGCACATGTGAAATTGGATTTTGTATTGGGGGAAGAAATGCTAGCACAGTAAACATACAATTGTGGATCCCTTTCCCTTTCCCTTTTCCTCTTCTTTTCCACAGGAAGCGAACTTCTCCAACCGCAAAAAAAAAGAAATGTTTTGATTTTTTTTTCACTGTTTGTTACAAACATCGGCGGATGGGCGTGCATAAATAAATACACCAAGATCTCGCTATCCACTCTCTCCCCTCTCGCTTATTTTCTTGTTCCGCCCACGACAAGCCGGGGAACGTGCAACAGTAACAGTAACAGTAACAGTAACAGCAACAGCAACGGAAACGGAAACGGAAACGGAAACCACTACCGCTGCCGCTACCGTGCTGGAGAACTGCACACTCCATCTAGTTACCCCTCCATTCCAACGCTAGCACTCAATGGAAAATCCAGTGTTCTAATGTTGCGCTGTACAATCTTATTTTCTCTCTCTCTCCCCCCCGTATCGCATCCCCGTCTCCGTGTTCTCATCCCTTCCCTCTCCCCATTCCTCTCCCCCAACAACAGCAGCAGCACAAAACACAAAATAGTAAAACACCTTTTCTAGAAGGATCATCCACTCTGTTTTACCCGCTCTAGAATCTTCTCTTCTAATCATTTATTTAACTCTCGGAAAATTCCGTTCTGGGATTACTTTGCATCTTCCCACGCTTTGGTTTCCTGTTGCTAAGTAAAATGGGTTTCGTCCCCTCACTGAAAAATTTATATCTCACATACATACATACAATTCAGTTATATTTACATTTCTTGTTAAAGAAACCAGATTACCAGATACACATTCAACAACTCTCTTCTATACTCCTACAATAGTGCCTATGGCATATATCTACACCTCCTACCACCCATATCCCGCTTCTCCAACTAATTTATTTGTTTTCCTTTATGCATCTTGAGTTATATGAAAATCTTTTATTTATATAAATACACGTATCGTCTGTATTCAGTTCTTCTCATTTCAACTTATTATCTTCTTTTTCTCTTTATTCTTTTCAATGACAGTACTCTCATACCACAAGAAAGTATCCATTCATTCATTTCAGGTTTTTGCATTCACTACATTTAGTCATAGATACTGTAATGCCAATATAATATAATATAATATAATATAACCTAATCTAATCTAATATACTATAATATTACATACACTATAAATTTCATTATTAAAATGTCCTTCCATTCAGATTCACATTCTAATTTAAATGATGACGATGTATTCGCTCTATCATTTGCAAACCATTCTATGGAACAACTACTAGATGTTCCACCAAGTTTATTGAACTCTAATAGTTCTAGCATCAGCAATATAAATCACTCACAACTAAATTTCAATAATGAAATTGTATATAATCATGATTTCGCTCCAAAGATTAACTTCATCACTGGTGAATTCAAAACAAAACAAAACGATACTCCTGCAAGCAGTTATTCCAATAACAATAACTCGTCTATCTTCACAAGTATTAATAAACCTACACTAGTCTCAGTTCAAAACTGTAGAATACAACAAGATGATACTAAACCATCAGAAAACAATATCTCCCTAAACTCAGCATACCAATCTTCAATAGATCCTACTTCTTCTCAACCGTATGAAGCAATTATGGATTCATATTCAAATGTAGCACAACAAAACTACAAATTATGGCTATCTTCCTTCTAATGAAAAAATAAAAAATTATAAAACAATAAAACAATAACAAAATAAAAAATTTTAACTAATTAATAATAATAAACATCATCACAAGAGCAATTAACTTTGCTTTTATAAGACACTCTTACAATAAAACTTAATGAAAAAAAATAATAGAATAATTTCATATTTTGAAACCAAGTATAAGTATTTTCTTTTACCTTTCCGTTACGTTCCTCTATATGATAATATACTATCACGCACATACATACGCACTTATATATAACATCATATATATACATGTATTGGAGTTTTCATGAATTGCATTTTACAAACTCGCATATCCACAAAAGCACAAACACACATACATTTTTAACAGACTATTAATAAATACAATTTTAGCTGATCGTTAGTTTATTCTTTTTACTATATTGTAACAAACATTTATTTTAAGACTCATCATTTATTTGCGTCTAAGAAATTCACCCTCATACAAGGAAGGAACCCTGTGCTCAGTGTAACAAGTCGTAACCCGGGATGGAGATAACCGGATTCGGGCAACTATTAGGTAGCATACCAAGTAGATAACTAAAGGGAACTAATAAACGACACAATCAACTACCTTCTTAAACTTATATATTATACAGCTATAGCACGTATGGTTGTGAGACCTATTTTATCCAAACCCATCACGAGGTATCAACTTTATAAAGACCTACTCTAATTCTAATCATTTGAAACCAACTGTTTAATACCACATATATACATACACACACATACATACACACAAACATAATCTCAACAGCTATTTCGTTTCGTTGAACTTCTCTTCCTTCTCGAGGCCTGCACAAACCCATCAACTTTTGAGTCAGAATTTTTTTCAAACAAGGATAACATCGGACAATCATGTTTGAACAATCAGGAGTACACACACAGAGACTTGCCTCACCGCTCTTACCTTTCCCCTATTGAACAAATACACAGATACGATACCCCTTGTTTCCAAACTTCTTGAAACAATCTATAACCCTCATCATCTACGCTTATAAAAACTAGATCAATAATAAATCAATATATTAAATAAAATAAATAAAATAAATAAAAAAAAGAAACTTAATTGTGAACCCTTGATCAACGAACCATTTCTCGACAACAAGATCAAAATTAAAGGTCGAGCTCAAAAACATAATATCAAATCATGAATGAAAATCCAATCAATTCAATAACAACTACTGAAGAAAAAAGGCTAGAAGAGAACAAGAAAAACGAAAAATACTGGTATCGTTGGGGTCCATATCTAAGTGAACGTGCCTGGGCAACTGTCAGAGAAGATTATTCGTTCAATGGTGACGCCTGGTCAAACTTTCCATTTGAACATGCAAACGCCCGTGTCTTTAGATGGGGTGAAGATGGTTTGTTTGGTGTCTCAGATAACAAACAATTAGTCTGTATGAACCTGGCGCTATGGAATGGGAAAGATGAACGGCTAAAGGAAAGAATGTTTGGTTTAACTGGTCCCCAGGGAAATCATGGGGAGGACGTCAAGGAATTATACTACTATTTGGATAATTTGCCTTCCCACGCATATATGAAATCGTTATATAAGTATCCATTCATGAAACCATTCCCTTATGAGGAGTTGGTCGAGGAGAATGCAAAAAGAGGATACAAGGATAAGGAATTCGAAGTTTTTGACGTAGATGGACTTTATAAGGACGAAAAGACTGGAGATACTCCTTATTACGATGTCTTTTTTGAGATGGCAAAAGGGGATGAAAACCCAAATGATTTGAATTTTAGAATCACTGTTCATAATAGAAGTAATAAGGATTCAGGAGAACTGTATATCAGTCCGCAAATTTTCTTTAGAAATACTTGGGCTTGGGATGGTTCGGATAAAAGTGAAAGACCAATCTTAGAGAGAGATCCTAAGCAGACTAATTTAATTAATGTTAACCATAAAAAATACAGTAAGAGACAGATCGTTTTCCAACCATCACCTGGTGGTTTTGGTAATGAGGAGATAGATGAAGAAGAGGAAGATATTGATCCGTTATTATTATTCACAGATAATGAATCAAATCTGATTAAATTATTTAAAGAAAAACAAAATTCTTCAGACTATACAAAGGATGCTTTCGAGGAATATATAGTCAATGGCAATCATAAAGCAGTTAACCCAGAGAATAAAGGTACCAAAGCTTGTGCCGTCTACCATTTTAAAAACATACCACCAAATGAATATGTTACTGTAAGGTATAAATTTACGGATGACTATGAAAATCTAATTTATAACACGCCTGAGCTAGCAGTTATCGACGAAGATGAATTTGATGAAGTCTTTGAAAAACGGGAACAAGAAGCTGATGAATTTTATTGGAAAGTTACTCCATTACCAATTAGTGATGAATTAAGACTAATTCAAAGACAGGCATTCGCTGGTTTACTTTGGACAAAACAATTTTATAATTTCGTCTGGGAAGATTGGTATAATGGGGATAAAAACGTTAAACCAAGACCTCCACCAAACAGAGCCAACGGTAGAAATAAAAACTGGAAACATCTTTACATTGAAGATATTCTTTCAATGCCAGATAAATGGGAATATCCATTTTTCGCTGCTTGGGATACAGCATTTCATTGTATTCCATTAGCCATGATCGATCCAGAGTTTGCAAAGAAACAATTAGATCTCTTAATGAGAGAATGGTATATGCATCCGAATGGTCAAATCCCTGCATACGAGTGGAATTTTAATGATGTGAATCCACCTGTTCATGCTTGGGCCGTTTATCGTGTCTTTAAAATTGAAAGAAACGTTTACCATCGTGAAGATCGTGAATTTTTAGAAGGTGTTTTCCAAAAACTATTATTAAATTTCACTTGGTGGGTCAATCGTAAGGATGCTGATGGCAAAAATGTGTTTGAAGGTGGGTTTTTGGGTTTAGATAACATCGGTGTCTTTAATAGATCAGAACCTTTACCAACCGGTGGTACCTTGGAACAAGCTGATTCAACAGGCTGGATGGCTTTCTTTTCATTACAAATGCTGAATATTGCCCTGGAATTGGCTAAAGAAAATCCCGTATACGAATCTATTGCTTCTAAATTTTTTGAACATTTTATCTTAATTAGTGATTCAATGTCCTTTGAATATGAATATAAGGATACCGGTAAGGCATGTGAAGAGATCATAAAGCAAAACTTGTGGAATGAGAAAGATAAATTTTATTACGATGCTATCTCATGGGGCGACCACCATAAAGAGCAATTGCCAATAAGATCTTTGGTTGGTTTGATTCCATTATATGCTTCAATGACAATAGAAGCAAGTATCCTAAACCAATTCCCTGCTTTTAAAAAGAGAGTGGAATGGTTCATCAATAACAGGCCTGAAATTTTTGATAGAAATATTGCTTCAATGTCTAAGAAAGGTGTAGGTGAAAGAATGCTTTTATCTTTAGTTACTAAGGATAGATTAGAGGCAATATTAACAAGACTTTTAGATGAAGGTGAATTTTTGTCAGACTACGGTATCAGATCACTATCAAAATACCATGAGAAACATCCATTTAAAATGGATGTACATGGCCATGAGTATTGTGTTGAATATTTACCTGGTGAATCTGATTCCGGAATGTTTGGTGGTAATTCTAATTGGAGAGGTCCAATTTGGTTCTCAACAAGTTTCTTAATTATCGAAGCTTTGCAAAGATTTTATTTATATTATGGTTCTAATTTCAAAGTCGAATGTCCTGTTGGTTCTGGTGACTATTTGAATTTGGCAGAGGTTGCCGAAGAATTAGCATACCGTATGATCCATATATTTGTCAAAGATGAAGATGGCGAACGTGCAATCTACTATGGGGACCACTCCGATTTCTTATCAAATGATCCACACTTCGAGAATTATATTTCATTCTTTGAATACTTCGACGGAGATACAGGTAGAGGGTTAGGTGCTTCCCATCAAACTGGCTGGACTGCCTTAGTTGCCAAATGGATTAGTGATGTTGGCTTATCATGTGTACGACCACCACGTACTCCGAGAGCATCCGTTTCTCCCTCTGCTAGAACTTCCCGTTCAAGTAGTTTAGCTACTAGTGAATCTCCATTCGTCGATGGCAATATTACTTCAAAAAGATGGGCTAGACGTAAGAGTGCAAAATCATTAGTTAATTTTACTGCTAACATTTTAGAACTGTCAGAAGAAGAAAAGCGTACACATAGAATTGGCGGTACAAACACAGGTCTAACTCCAAAAAGTAGCATCACTACGGAAAGGGCAAAGGAAATGTTAGAAGAAATTAAAACAGAGGAAAGATTAGCATCACAAGAAGAAGCTCAGCCCGAGATTGAGGTCAAACTGGACCAAGAAACGGAAGAAAAACCTGAAAGTTCATCAAAAGCTGAACCTAATTTGATTAATAAATTAAAGGATAAAGTTAAAAAGATGACACTTACTGCAAAGCCAACTGAAAACGAAAAGGTTAAAAACAAAGAGTTATTTGATGATGATGAAGGTATAGATCCTAAAAGCAAATAAGTTTATTTAATGATTATATATACTTTATAAATTTATTTCTGATTAAAATGAATGCACTTCTAAAAGCGAAATGTAATGAAAATCGAAAATTAATAACTTTAAAATATGATAATATATCCTTTGTAGATAAAAAATAAAAAATATTTGCAGGAGAATGCAAAATATATATCCATATATATATATAAGTAATAAAAATTGATAAACATAGAAATCAACACATGATTAGGTAATTCAACATACTCAAAAGCCTTCTGAACCATTAAATCCATTGAATGAGGTAAGTAAAAATATATTATAATATTTCTTTTTAGAAATTTCGTTACAATGATTCCAAGCTGATGTTAATCTACCATCAATACAAGATCCACTCATATAGAAATTATCGGCACCAGAACCGTCGAACATATGAGCGAATGCATCTTGCAAAATAGTTAATTTCAGATCATCTACCGAGCCATATTCTTTGTTAATATAGTCCAATAGATATTTATCGTTCTTAACTAATTCGTTAATTTTCAATAAGGTTTGATCAAAAGGAATTAAGATACTTGGTACTTGGGTATATTTATCTAAGAAAAACAAAGCATTTGGGACTGCATCATCACCTAAATGAACTACTGAAGAACCAACCCAAACTTCTGTCTTAGATCGACACTCTCCAATAATTTTATGCATTTCCTTATATATACGTGGACAGGCTTTAATACGATTCAAACCATGACCTGTAGAGGCTAATCTATAAGCAGAACCATTAAATAAATCTGTATCTGCAATGTACCATAAGCGAATCATTTCTCTTTGGATTATTGACCATAATGTTAGTGACTGCTGAACATAATTCCATTGTCTTTCATGATCATGAGTTAGACGTGCACCATGCCTACCATATTGAATACCTATCGAATATTTCTTTGCAATTTCTGGTTGATGAAATACTTCTAATCTTTCCAACATTCTCATGATCGGTTTTCTATTCATATTGATGTATGCATTATAGTCACCAATTGAATACAAAACCTGACGAATATCGTCCTTTGTATAATATTTATTGCTATATTTTGAAGCGATAGTCTCAATAGCATTTTCTTTTTGCTTAATCAATCTATTAATTTGTGATCTATTTTTTCCAACTGGCGAGATATGGGAAGTGGCATATAAAGTTAGTTTATCATTAAATAAATCCATAGAAGTGTTATTTTCACTATCTACGGATGTTAGGAACGATTTAACGGTTTTTATAGGTTTAAACAAATGAAATTCCATGTGATCTTCAATTTGAGGTAATCTAGAATCCATGACCATATAACATAACTTACCATATGTATCTCTCATTCTTTCTGGATTCATAATTTTATAACGCCTTCCAATTTCAAATACGTCTTGAAACCATTTAGAATTATCTGAAAAGTTTCTCATCTCTAATAATTTCTTACCAATTTTCAAATTGGATGCGATAACTAAACCTGTTAACACTGAACACATCTCCTTCAATTGTTCAACGATCCTTTTAGCTTTTGAACTATAAGACAATATATCGACACGATCTGTATACTCAGAGACTTGTAAAGCAGCCTCTAATAACCTTAATAGATGCCTTTCTTCATAGGTTAATCTCATTGGAATAAAGGCAGCATTTTCTCTTAATATCTTTAAAATTTTGTCGTCTACGGAGTTTTCTGTGGTGATCAAATTTGTTTGTGATTCTTTCACATCCGATTCCTCAACTTTCTCATTAGGGTTACCATTTATGGAATTCTGAATAGCTTCTTGTTCATTTTCTTTTTCATTCTTCTCGATTTTCTTTTCATCAGTAGTAATCTTGACATATTCATGCAGACGACGTTTACCACCTCTATGAATCATTTCAAAACAAACAACACAAAAATGCTCATTACAGTCCTTACATATAATCTCAGTCTTCATATCTTTACATTCAATACATAATAATGGATCTATGATATCTTCTTCAGCATTGCTTTGCTCATTTTCATTAGATTCGTTAGCCTGTTCTTCTGAATCGGATTCGCTGCTATTTTCAACATATTCAGAATCAAGGATTTCTTTTAAAGATCTTTTTGAATTCATATTAGAATTGATACTGCACTTATGAAATATAGGTTGTTGAAATTTCTTGCGATATCGATGGTTGTATTACGATTATTACTTGTTATAATATATGCACTGAGTTTTTTGAAAATTTCCAGATCTCTTCTCATCATATTTTTGTGTATAAACCCGACTTACTATAAAAAAATAATGGTTTTCGCCATGTTTTTATTTGAATTTTTAACATTCGAAATGAACTCTTAACAAATGACAGTTTTAATAATAAAACAGTACGATGACAGCATTCTATGGTAAGATAAGAATAGTTTCATATGGTTAAATGTAAAAGTTTGTGTTAAAATATTTATTTCTGTAAATAAAAACCTTATTGCGCTAGACTAGAAGTTTATTATTTCAATTGTATAAAGATATCTAGTGAATTATATAATAGGGAGACGCGCCTTAAAACTTTGAAATGTCAGAAACGTATATTATTAAATTATGTATTATGTACTGGAATGGATTATGTTGGAATAAATTATATATGCTGTTGGAATGATTAAACAATTACACAGGCTGGGTCCCAAAATAAACCTTTAACGATATAGTTGTCCTTTTTCTCAGAAGAGTTATTCTTTTGGGCTGCAGATGTAGAGACAGTAGTTGGTTGCATTGTTAG
>JAJLYB010000075.1:0-58168 GCA_030674245.1 Jamesozyma piceae
TTAGGGTTTCTGTATCTATCCAATTCTTGAGTTTCGTTGCCTGTAGGAATACCTCGGTAGTAGTAATTTGTTATTCGTTATTTAAGGGATTAAAAACAAATTTATCTTCGTAGAAGAATACATTCTAGTGGAATAGCTTTAAAGGTAAGAACCGTAAAGAACACCAACTTTCCCAAAAAAAGAACTATAAACGTGTTAGGCATATATACACATATGCAATTGACATAATACGTATGCAAATTGTTATGTTGTTCATTTTCAATTAAATTTACAGAAACGAAGAAGGAACTATTACCACAGAATAAATATATTTATGTGACACTCAATAAATAAAGTAGCGTTTATCTATATGATTTAGGAAAGTGAAACTCAATTTATATCGGACTATATAATAAACACGATCCGGAAAGATGAAACAGAACTAACAGAGAAGGGACTGAAGATAATATCACAAGAAACTTCTTGTAAGAAAAGGTTATATAGTAGATATAATAATACTATCTTATTACTTACGTTAAAATGAATAGTACAGCTGGTGAAGAAAAAATATATAGTAGGTACAATACCTTGCCAAGGTTTTAAATACTTTGGTATATAAAAATTGATATCGGGTTTCATGTGCTCTAGTAATTACATGTTTAATTGAATCTAAAGAAGAAATGTCTACCGTCTAATGTTCTGAAAAGCGATTCAACAAAGTAGTATATGTGTAATGCAAGTTAGGTTTGTAGGAATAGGAAAACGGAGGAGAAATCCGAATCCTTAAGTAGCAAGTATAGGAACTACTATCTCCGTTTTAGGAACATCTTCATAATTTCAATATATTACAAACCTCAACATGAGTGACAAAATATATTTAGTTCCCCAAAATATTTTGCCTTAGATTCCCAACCTCAAACAAAGTTTCCGCTACTACTTATGTCTATTAAAGAACTAAAAAATAATTTTTATAAATGGGCAAATTATAATAAGATCGCTATCTTCTCAGAATAGAGCTGCCTACGTATGTTTTATATCTCTTTCCTAGAAGTAATACCTGATATATATTATTACAGTTCTCACCTAGTCTTTAATTGTGAGCCATCATCAATATCACCTATGTTGGATAATACACCGCCTATTCTTTGTTCTGCACCAACTCTAGAAGAACTATATTAGAAATGAATCATTAACCAACGAACCTAAGATATACGGGGTCATTTGAATAAACTAAAATAACCCCCCCTTGTTTGCATATTCACAATTGGAAGGAGAAACATTATTCATCTGTATGCTAGCCTCATTATAAATTCAATACCTGCCATTATAATGCGGGAATAACTGTAACCTTGTTTAATATATATTAATTTTTTGTATTTAGGAGAATTATGTACCATGTTCAATATTGTTTACAACCTGCAGCTGAATCAGGAGCCAGTCAATGCTGTCTGCCAGCACAGTAATAGAGCGTTAATTAAAGTTGGGATAAAAATTCAAGAAAAACACTTTTTAATATTACTAGCCTTTGAGATAGTATATAATAATTTGCTTTAATTCCTAGAAATGACTTCAGGAATATTTAACTTCTCGATTAATAGAAATAATATTCCAGCAATAGAATACGAGTAAATGTTGCAAGTATGATTTTGTTATACCCACGAAAAGTCAACGAAAAAATTTCTAGCTTACCAAATACTTTGATGTGTTGCAAACATATATCTTTAACCTTCAGCACCGCTGTTACACTAATTAAATCTTAAAATACTCAAATGATTCAAATACTACCGCATAATAATGATTAAAGAGTACCCAACAAAGTGTTAAAAGGATTTCATTAAACCCATATAGAAAAATAATACTAGAATCATAATATGTGCCTATATACACATACCTTTGAACCATTGCTCTGTTAAAAACTTAATAATTATACTCTTTATACGTGCAAAAACTCCGTGCATCACATATAACTCACGTTTGTGTGTCAAATTTCTCAATTTTTCGATTTTTCAATTTCGGACACGAAACGAAACGTAACAAACAGATTGATAGGGGTAAATAATTATTAGTAATTCACTATTTTATTGTAAGACAAATGATATTTATAACAGATTTGTCCCTTTGATATTTCCAAATATTGATCATAAACGAGTATATTATTACAGTAGATAAAATATATTAATTAAAAATATGGCTTTAGAACCAATTGACTGCACAACTCATTCCAGGGAAATTGAACAAGAATACTTAAAGGTCGTCAGAGGTACAGACCAAGACACTACATGGTTGATTATTTCACCAAATGCGCAAAAAGAGTATCTTCCAGAAGCTACTGGTTCAAGCTTTAAGGATTTTTTAGAATCATTCGATGATTCAAAAGTTCAATTCGGTATTGCAAGGGTCTCACCACCAGGTTCTGACGTAGAAAAGAATATATTAATCGGGTGGTGTCCTGATTCCTCTCCAATGAAACCAAGAGCTTCATTTGCGTCTAATTTTGCCAATGTAGCAGACAAGGTTTTGAAGGGTTACCACGTTCAAGTCACTGCTAGGGATGAAGATGATTTAAATGAAAATGAGTTATTGATGAAAATTAGTAATGCCGCAGGTGCCCGTTATTCAATTCAAACTTCAGGTACCTCCTCACCAAATACCAACACAGTAGCAAAGCCACCTGTTAAGAAAAATTTTACACCAACACCAACGCCAGCTCCAGCTCAAAAGCCAACACCAGCTTTTAAGGAACCAATCAATACTCCTTCCTTTGAAAAGAAGATCCCAAGCCCAGTCGGTAGAAATGATGATAACGACGACGATTGGAATGAACCTGAGGTTGAAGTTCGTGATTTTGAATCAAAACCACTCCAAGCAAATCAATCAACCTATAAACCAATCGGTAAGATCAATTTGAAGAAGGTAATCGCTGAAGAAGAAGCAAAGGAAGATCCTCGTTTAATTAATAAAATTGATCCACAATCTGACATAAATAATTTAAAGCAACAATCAAAACAAAAGAGAGATAACGAATTTAACAATTTCTTGGGTTCTACAAAACCACCAATTGCTTCAGGTTTTAGCAAAGAAAATGACAGTGACAAAATTATTCATGGTTTTAAGAATGAAAAAAGTCCAGCTCAATTATGGGCAGAGAAGAAAGCAAAACAAAATGCAAATGCTCCTCCTGCAACTTCTTCTTCTATTCAACCAGAACAACATAATATTGGTGCCAATTCTCAAGATGGTGTTGATGAAGAAGAAGAACCTGATGTTAAGGATCTAAAATCAAGATTTGAAAAATTAGCTTCTTCTACAAACGATGAAGGTCCAGCCATTATTTCTCCAAAGCCTTTCTCCAAACCAACTCCTGTTCCAGCTTCAGAATTTGTAGAGCAAAAGAAACCATTTACTCCTTCAAAGTTCGGCAACAGATTACCAGGTATGAACACAGAAGGATCTGATCACGAAGATAACGGGAATGATGATGATTGGGATGATAATAAAGAAGAAGAAAGGTCAGTCCCAACCCCAGCCCCAGTTCAAACTTCAGGCCCATCATTACCAGCAAGAGGTATGCCTCCACCACCAGCATCAATGGGTAACCCCTTATCAGGAATGCATATGGAAGTATCTGACAACGAAGATAATAATGGGGACGATGATGATTGGGATGAAGACGATAATGAAGAAAAATCTGCTCCAGCTCCATCATTACCATCTAGGGGTACCGGTCCTCCACCACCTTCGAACAGTACAAAAGAAGAAGAAGAGGAACAAAATACTCCTCCACCATCTTTACCATCAAGGAATACTGCTCCAATTGAAACTGAACAAAATGAATTCGAAGTTGAAACGGAACAGGAGGAGGAAGTTCCTGCTCCTGCATTACCTTCAAGAGGTAATGATGCTGCTCCACCACCACCAGTGAGAAGTGAAGCAACAAAGACACCTTGGGCTATAGCTGAGTACGACTACGAGGCTGGGGAAGATAATGAATTAACTTTCAACGAAAACGATAAAATTATTAATATCGAATTTGTTGACGATGACTGGTGGTTAGGTGAATTGGAAAGCAATGGTGAAAAGGGCCTATTCCCAAGTAATTATGTTTCCTTAGGTGATTAAGCTATTTCTCTACAATTCTTTCTCTCTCTTGAAGTATCTTCTACGCAGCCGATTTTCGCAGTTATATAATATATACCTTAGCCAATTACTCAATATGTAAGTACAACAACCAATCAATAAACGAATAAATAAAAATACAAAACAATCAATCTAAATTCTTCATGAAAAGTTAACTAGCAAAATAGACATTAAATTCCTAAGCTATGTTAAATATTTTTCGCGCCTGTTACAGATATTAAAACACGCCGTGTTATTGAGCAATGCAGATACCTGAAACATCACTGGAACAGTAATGGAACAAAAAGAATGCCAAGAATAAGGTAAGATACATATAGAACATATCTGATGCTTTACAGTTTGTTCTATGCAATATTTTTTTAGAGTCTTATTTTTACGAAGGTTGGTTTGAATAGTAGTACATTTTCTAAATATTTCCATATTTTCACAATTGTTTTACATATGAAGCATATACCTAAAATATATATATAAAAACATATTTGAAACGAAATTAGAATGTAGAGCAACAAAATTTGATAGAAGGTACAGGAACAATGTCTTGGCTATGTAACTGACTAAAAAGACATATCGAATACCCCTAATGTTAAAATCAGGATATATTTCAGAATAGCTTCATAATCGACTAGCATACAAGATTTGTGATGAGCCATGTGAGAGGTAATCCATTTATATATAATGAGAAACAATTGATTAGTATATTTTAAATGAAGTATGCTTTCATATTTCCTCTAAAATTTTCTTAATATTCACCTGCATTAACAGATCAACAAGAAAAGTAACAGTTCAGCCATCTCCAATAATATATGCGCCTGTCTTCCATCATAACACTGACCTACATTTGGTCATACTCAGCTGCCCAACAAGTTTATTATGCTAATTCAACGATTTCTAACCATGATTCTATTATTTCCTCGAGTTTAAATCCATTACCTTCCTCCATTGACTATGTTTCCTCAACTTCACTCTCTTCCACTACGACTGATTTGTATTCCTTCAAGACGAATCCAGATAGTTCTTTAACTATACATAGCTCTAGGAAACAATTATCCCCAGTAGTTTCGAATTCAGAAACATCAGAATTATTTACTCATGATTCTGTGTTTTCTAGAATGAGCGAAAGTTCATATGACTTATTTACCACCATAACAAACGTGTCTACTATTTTAGATTCAACTACATCTAGCTTTATAGTAAATCAAGAGACTGGCTTTTCTCATTTATCTTACACAGGTCTCTCCATTTATCAAACAATTAACCTTTTATCAGTTGATTCGTTATCGAGTAGTTCTTTAATACAAGATATCGCTTCTTCGACAACAAACAGTACATCTTCTTTAGTAACCAAGGAGTCATCTTTGCTAAGTTCTATTGATTTAAATTTGAGCAAATCAACTTCTACCATTTTTGCTACTTTTGATTTAATTTCCACAGCTTCAACTGAATCGAGCATTGCACCAGAAAACTCTCTTAGCATAAACGATACATTTTTGAACAGTATTATATTTACACCTACGATTAGCACCATCGTATCAATGTCAACAACTTTTTCACAAGAAGAATCTTTAAATATCACTGATATAACCTCGTCGAAGGTTACTTCAACTTTTACCTCCTTTGTTACATCAACGTTTTCGGATACAACTAGCACAGATATTCCATCAATAGAAAACTATTCTTCGGTTTCTATCAACAATAGTACTCTGTTAAATTCACATTCAGGTGTAATGAATTCAGTTGTGGTAAATTCGAACTACTCATCTGCTAGAATAACGGAAAGTGATAATAGTTATTTAATACCTTCACGTGCTGAGAGTATATCTGATTCTGAAACTCATACCATAAATGGTCCAGTTACAACTTCCTTGAATTTTACAAATACCGATTCATCAAGTACATATACAACAGAAAAAATCCATGCATTGACTGAATTTATTGAATCTGAACATAACATTCAAGCCTCCAAAACACTAACATTACTTACAAGCACTTATACTAAATCATCAATTACTATTACCACATACTACACTGCACAAAAATCTACAATTACCGAGATAATTGATGGTGTGATTACTGAATATATTACATGGTGTCCGTTAACGGAACTAACAACATATTCAGATACCCATGATGCTTATTCATCAACTATAGATTTAGAAACAGTCACAGCTTCTAGGCCAATTAACTCAGGCTTAGGCTTAGAATTCCCATTATCATCGACCTATGTTAAACCATCTACTCATCCAAATGACTATGTCTCCTCTTTTAATTCTTTATTAAGTAATAGTTCCATTGAGTCTACAATAATGACATTACCTACCACTAATATTGGAAACTCAAGTATATTTTCTACTTATTTACCTTCAAGCTCAGATAAATCAATTGTTACCTCTCTTGTACCTTTTACTTCCACTAACCAAATTGGTTCAACTATTGTCACCACATGTTCTGCAGTTCTTTCAACTGTCACTACTACTATACATGGTACTGCTACCAAGTATGTTACATGGTGCCCACTTCCTGATTCTTCAACACCAAACGATAAGACTGTTACTGTATCAACTGAGGTGTGCTCTGGTTCTGATTGTAGTCAAATTCCTAGTTTTTCAACAATCAGTGATAGAACTATTACTATTTCAACTGAGGTTTGCTCCAATTCTGTCTGCACACCAACCACCATTAGAACTATCAAACCTAAACTATCTACAGTTAATTCAATCGAGATTTATTCTACTAATGATATTTCCAACCATAGTATTTTATCTCCTACGTCGACTATGAATCACACAAAGGAAATGTCGTCTAGTGTAACCAATTCAGGTTCTGTCATAGTAACTAAATCAACCTCAATAGTTGATACCAAGAATGGGTCTACAACGCCAGAGACATTACCACCAATTACACATATAACAACAAATATAAAAACAAGTAACTCCCAAACATACTCTATTTCAACTGTTACTACCACTAATGAGGGTATTATCACTGTGTACACTACATGGTGTCCATTAACAGAATCTAAAATTCTATCATTGACAAAATCTAATGCTAAAGAATCCCACATTATATCAAGCGTTTCACCAATTCATAGCACAACATCTCCAGTGACAAACTTCAGCAATGTAGTTACTAGTAACTCTTCCAGTATTGAAACTTCTCCTTCCTCAACCTTGTTCACCACAGAATGGCCGACTTCTTATTCCCTTTCCACTGCAACAACGACCAAAGAAGGAGTTGCGACAGTGTATACAACTTGGTGCCCAGTGACTAAATCAAAAATCCAGTCTAAATCTAAGTCTGAGTCAAGTATTAAAGTTGAGGAAACTCCTGCTGTTTCTAAAATTGTACCACCTGCCAATACGATCTCTTCTGTTTCTACTTCACCTACAGAAGTTTCTAGTAACACTGTTACTGTCAAACATTCTACTTCATCAACTAAATTTATCACAGAATGGTCAACCTTGTTTTCACTTTCAACCATTACGACAAGTAGAGAGGGGGTTGAAACAGTCTACACCACATGGTGTCCATTGACCAAGTCTATATCCGAAGCACATGATACTGATACAACCAATGCTCATATAGTTACTACCAACTCTATTAACGTCAAGCCAACTACTTCGTTAACTACATCTACTGCAAAATCAACTTCCTATTCACTATCAACAGTAACTACTACTACAGAGGGGGTTGTTACTGTATATACTACATGGTGTCCATTAACTGAATCAGAATCGCTATCCATTTTAGAATCCACTTCTAAAGATACACATATTTTATCCATAACTTCACATAGTGTTAGTATCTCGTCTAATTCTGTGTCAGTAATTACACCTGGAGCTAGTACTAAACCTGCCAGCTTCAAACATTCAACTCCATTAACTATTAGAAGCTCTACTTCTTATTCACTCTCAACTGTTACTACTACTAGAGAAGGAGTTGTTACCGAGTATACTACATGGTGTCCATTGACTGAATCTAAGCTGTTATCTAGTGACTATTCCAAATCTAAGGAAAGTCATTCGGTATCGCTAATATCGTCATCCAATGAGATTACACCTTCCTCTATCTCAAGCCAGACAAATATAGTCACAAGTAATTCTATCAGTAGTAAAATTTCAATTTCCTTAACTCCACCAATTACTAGAAGTTTTACTTCTTACTCACTCTCAACTGTTACTACTACTAAAGAAGGAATAATTACTGAGTATACCACGTGGTGTCCTTTAATAGAACACTCATCATTAGATGCTAATTATCCTAAACCTTCAACAAAAATAATTGAGAATCCAACTACAAGTTCAGGCTCTCTAAAGCAAGATCAATCAACAACTTTAAAACATTCTATTTGTACTGATACACAGTGTAGGTTCACAACTTTACACCCAACTGCGTCTTCTAGTTTCATATTAACAAAATCTTTTCCAGTACCTACTTCGGTTTCAAAGACTTCTAATATTGTAATTACAACAGTTAGTGAACCTAATAGTTACAGTCGTTTATCAAATTCGAACTTAATTGTTACCTCCAAAACCTGTACCAAAAACCAATGCTCACAAGAAACCAGCCGTATCATTACTGCCATTAAAACACCAGTGACCTCAGAAAGAACTATTAGTAATAAAAACACAATGATTCAATCTACTACATTGAAATCTTTGTTCAGTAAGGTTTCCATTATCCCCTATACTTCGACTGCGATAAAAACTGATAAGTATATTAGCTTAACAAGCACATCTTCAGATTTTCATCAAGATATATCAACTGAGACTCCTAATAAGCAACACCCTACCACATCGTTATCTAATCACATTACTGGTCCAAACACGATGTCATCAGGCACAAATATACCAAAAACAACAATAAAAGCATCGCCAACTATAGAAACACAATCAATCACCCCATCAACACCATTAAGTACACCATTAATTAGTACCTATATCGGTGAAGCTTATTCAACATTCATGAATAGATCCAATAATATTTTTATATCAATGATCATGTTATTACTATTCATCTAATGATACCCTTCAATATACATATATCTGTATTTTCATTGAATACTAAATATATTATATATTTTATATATCTATCTGTTTATTTACCTTTAACTATTTTTACTATGAAATTAGTCACGTAAACTTCTTCACTTGAATCTTCATCATAATCATACCACGAATCTTCACCATCCTCAAATTTGCAATCAATTGACTTTCCTGAACCCAATTCGACCACAAAGGAAACCGAACTAAACACGAATTCTTTAATTTCCCAACCTCTTGTATCCATTTGAAGAATTGCTGCAAAGTTATTTATATCCATCTTGTTACCATTCAAGCCATGTTTCTTTCTCTTCTCATGTACTACATTTTCCGCTTGATTAGCAAACAAATCTTGCTCAAAATGATCCATAGTTATTGTATTTTCAGTGCTACAGAATTTACATTTCATAATAAATGATGCTTCACCTTTGCTACCTGGAATATCATGTTTTTCAAAACAATTAAAGACAACTGGTTTGTCTGCATCTTCACCACATTTAGTACATTTTAACTTAAATACATACTCGGTGGGATCAGTTTCAGAATCTTTTATATAAAGTCTTTTGATATTTTCAGAGAAATCAGCCGAAATTAGCACGTATAGCATCCTTATACTTTTATAGGGGTTGATTATAGTATGTAGTCTGATATAATCCTTCAGCTCAAATAACTTTGAAGGCTCAATTTTTTTCTTCAGTTTTTCAATGTTTTGATGCTATTCAGAGCCAGCAACAAAAGCGGCACAACAAGTAGCATATACAGAGACCAAGGCAATTAATAAGTCTATTTCCCTGTAATATATCTTTTAAAGCTCAGTACTAGTGAAATGGTTGAATTAACAATACTTAAATACTACTGTTAGGATCTTCTTGCTTTACTGTGCTATATATTCGGCCATTATTTTATAGGATAAACAATATGTAAAAACTCACGAGAAGTGTACCGTGATTACTCAGTACTTCCCCGCCATTTATGTATTTTCTATACCGAAGGGGTGTTTAACGTGTTCATTTATGCAAATCGCATAAGCTTTGTGAAAAATTACTAATGTTCATTATTTACTTACCAGCTACATACAACTCTTAACAGAAAAGAACCAGTTTATCCTCTAGAATATAACTCCGATAGTTGCAACGCTTATGGTACTGAAATTATTATTGTTATTTTCAGAGAAATAATTCAAACCACCATTCACTAATACCCATTAACCTAATCTAATAGGCTTCCTTTTTCTTCTTCTAAATATATATTTTAGACATGATAGAAGAGTCAAACTTCCAAAACGTTCCTAAACCATTTAGTGAAGGTACACGGAGTATGTCATTCTCTAAACTATTTGGTAATATGTCTTTCAAGAAAAATAGTAATCCTAATAACGATCCTAATGATATTTCAAATGATAATAGTTTAAACACTAATGATTTTCATGGCTCTCCTGATAATATTAATGGTAGCAGTGTGACAATTACAGTTACTCACAGTATATCCAGTTTATCTATGAAGACGCCAAATAGTAACAGTTTAACAACACATAGTAATACCAAAAGTGCTGTTCCAAATCATATTCTTAACAAAAGTAATGAATTTATACGTGAAGATCACACAAACGATGATAATGATGATAATGCTGATAATGATAATGATAATGGGTATTCAAATGCTAATATCGAACTAGAAGCTCATAATACAACAAGACTTTCAAAATTTAAAAACTATTTTGGTAATAGAAGAAGCAGTGCCACTAATACAACTACATTGTTTAAAAATAAACACAAATTTGGATTCAGTAAAAAGAATGAAACTAATGTAACATCGATAATCGCAGAACCTACAAGCCCAAATTTAAGAAAAACGAACAGTAATTCAGAAATCTATTTCAATGCGAGAACAATAGATATACAATCACTTGCTAACGAAGATGATGACGATGAACAAGAAAATGATTATTATTTTAACAGTAATAAGAATAGTAACAATAATAACACCAATAATAATAATTTAACGGATACAGAAGATCCCAAAAGTTGTGCACTCGAGTTAACCCCAATATCTGTTCCCGCAGAAGTCTTTCCTTCATCAAGAGATCAAACACAGAAGAGATTCTCATCACAAAGCCAGACATGTTTAAAATCACAATATTCCGAGTCAATAACTCGTAACACATCGCATTCTTTTTCTTCAATGCCAAGTCAACATGTGACTATATCTCCCTACCTGTCGCCAAATAGAAACTTGATACAAAATAGGCTGAGAAATAACTCACATTCCGAAAGTTTTAGCTCCACAAACCCATTCAGAGTAGACAACTATACAAACAGCACCAAACCCTCACCTCAACTTAAAACAAATAATCCTTATTTCAGCACTACTCCAACGATGAATAATACAGGATTTGATTACCAAAGCATTGATAGTCAAACTATTATCAGTTCTTCACCTAGAACATCGAATTTAACTTCAATCAGTTACCAACAAAAGAGTCATAGGAATCTAAGTAATGTATCATTGAACGAAATCAAAGAAAATGAAGAATTAGACCAATTCAACACCTCAATAAGTATTAGTAATAATAATTCATCATTCTTTTCATCCCCACCAGGAAGTAAGAAAAATTCGTCTAGTTTTTCCTCTCCAAGTTTGATCCCAAATGATATTAACTTTCAAACAATGATCCTGCAGAAACAAAGATCAGATTCTTTAAATGAATTAACTTCAAATTCAAAAATTCTCAATAATCAGTTAGTCAATAATGAAAACACAGTACTAAAATCAAAGGACTTGAGTAATAAAAAGTATAGCCATCATATCAACGGTATAATACAGGAAGAACCAAAGAGATCGCGCCGATTAAGAGCAAAATCATTTAGTAATAAATTCCAAGATATTACTGTTTCTCCAAGATCTTTTGATAAAATAAGGTTATTAGGTCAAGGTTGTGTAGGTAAAGTTTATCTTGTTAAAGAAAAAAGTACAAACAGGTTATATGCAATGAAAATATATTCCAAGCATGATATGATTAAACGTAAAAAGATAAAAAGAATTCTGGCGGAACAAGAAATCTTGGCAACAAGTAATCATCCTTTTATTGTCACTCTATATCACTCTTTCCAATCAGAAGATTATCTCTACCTTTGTATGGAATACTGTATGGGCGGTGAGTTCTTTCGTGCTTTACAAACTAGAGAAACAAAATGTATTTCTGAAGAGGATGCAAAGTTTTATACAAGTGAAGTAATTGCTGCACTTGAGTATTTACATCTTTTAGGTTTCATTTATAGAGATTTGAAACCTGAAAATATATTGTTGCATCAATCAGGTCATATTATGTTATCCGATTTTGATTTATCAATTCAAGCACCAGCATCTAAGTTGCCATCTAGACAAGGTTCGATTATTGACACCAATACATGCTCATCTTGTTTCAAAACAAATTCCTTTGTTGGAACAGAAGAATATATTGCTCCAGAAGTTATTAGAGGTAATGGCCATAATTCAAGTGTTGATTGGTGGACTTTGGGAATTTTATTGTATGAAATGTTATATGGAATAACTCCGTTTAAAGGTGCAGATACCAAAGATACATTTGCTATTATTTTGAAAAAGGATGTTTCATTCCCAAACAATAACAACGTATCTCGAACATGTAAGGACTTAATTAAAAAATTATTAATTAAGAATGAAAACAAAAGATTAGGTTCAAAAATGGGTGCCGCTGATTTGAAAAGACATCCTTTCTTTAAAAAAGTTCAATGGACATTCTTAAGGAATCAAGAGCCTCCTTTACTTCCTGTATTATCTGAAAATGGGTTTGAATTTTCAAGATTGTCTAACAATATGAAAAGTTCTACGTTAAATACAAAGATTACTGATAATGAAAATGATTTAAACGATTATAATAATAAGTTCAATAAAATAAATAATCCTGAGGGCGATAATGAGGAAAGTGATAGTGAAGAAAAAAATATGTTTGCGGAGAAAATTGAACGCGACGATGAAGTATTAGATGATGATCCTTTTCACGATTTTAACTCAATGAGTTTAATGGAATCAGAAATTGATAAAAATTCACTACTCTATGGTAACAATACATTTTATGGTAAAATCTCTTATACCCCGAATGCGAATAGGCCAAATAGTACTAGTAATAATAGTAGTACCAGAAATTTTTTTAGAAGATAGTTCATTTCTATACATCATATACACCCTCGCATACCTTTTAGACAATTATCTACAATTTTTAATGAGTTATTCTCTTTATTATATATCATATTACGCATTCTCTATGTGTATAATTTTAATACCATCAAGTATTAAAAAGGTTGCTAACTGAAATCCAGATTCAATAGCTTTTTGAACTTTTTCACAATTGGTACTTCTTCTTCGTATTTATTGCCTTTTAAAACTTCATTGATCATTAATGGTATTCCTAAAGTTTTTTGGTTGTTCAGATCTTCCTTCTTCAAAGCATCTGAAATCTTAAATGCATTGTTTATGATTTCGTTATCTATATGGGCTAATTTAGCTACATTCAAACCATACGAATCATTACTAATCCCAGGTTTTAATGTATACAAAAATATAACACTTGCCCAGTTTTCATCACTATTCTTTTTCTCGACATAGTCCATATAAAAGTTCTTCAACGATTTGGAATCAATACTTTGACCAAGCTCTGGGAAATGTGTAGTAAATAACACCAAGGGACAACATTCTTTTTCACCAACAAAATACTTTAGCAGTGCGTATGATATAGCTTTACCGTCTAATGTACCTGTTCCTCTACCAACTTCATCTAAAAGTAACAATGATTTTGAGGTACTTTTATTAATACAATTTAGAACCTCCTGCATTTCAATTTTAAATGTAGATTCACCACGTAATAAATTATCATATGCACCTATACGTGTTAAAATACTATCAAATATGGTTAGCTCCATTGAATCAGCAGGCACGAATGACCCAATTTGTGCCATAATAATAAGCAGTGCAACTTGACGAATATATGAAGATTTACCACCCATATTTGGACCAGTAATGATATTTATCCTACCCTCCTGTTGAGACATTTTGACATCATTTGGGACATAGTTCTTATCAAGTGATTCTATTACTGGATTCCTCCCCTTAGATACATTAATAACCTGTGACTCAGAATTAAGAAATTTAGGTTTGGTATAGTTTAAATTGCAAGATGTAGCTGCTAGAGACAATATACAATCATAGGTTGCAAAGCTTTCAATCACTGTTCTTAAAGAAGGATACTCATCGTTAATCATGCTTAGAAATCTTACATATTCAATTTCACATTCTTGCGCTAGCAATTCTTTATGGTACTGCAAAAGTTCGACTAATCTTTTTGTGTTTGGTGTACTAAATCTACTAAGTGCTTTAGTGTTGTTTATTTTAATCCAATCCTCTGGTATATCTTTCACATGAGAATTTCTAACCTCTATTAGGAAGTCCACCTCATCCTTGTATTTTAAATATGGTCTTTTTAAAGCCCTTCTAATAACGTGTAATTCATCCGCTAATTTACTTTTAACGCTTTCAATATCTCTTTCAATAGAAATAATATTCTCAGAATTACCATAGTTGTTTAAATTAAGAAAACCAACTTTTTGCTTTTCTGGGTCCTTTTCCATTACTCCAGATACATTTATCATTATTAGCAGTTTTGTAACTTTAGCACCTTGGAAATAATCATTAATATATTTAAATAATTTTGTTAAAAGTTTGGACTTCTTTGAAACATTACTGTTTTCTGAATAAAACTGTGCCTTTATGAAATCTGAATGCTTTAAAAAATGGTCGTTGAAACTTGTTAATTGTTTCAAAAAATAATAGACTTCTTTTCTCGAAGTGGTTCCGTAAGCAATTCTGTTCAAGGTATGCAATAAATCAGGGGTGTGTTTCAGCATTTGATTTAACGATTCGAAAAATATGTTATTGATCTCATCTGTTATGCACTCCACGGCATCTAATCGTGCTTCAATATCAATTTTATGTATAAGTGGTTTCATTATCCATTCCTTTAATTTTCTAAATCCAAACGGTGTTCTGGTGTGATCAAGTAACCATAATAATGAGCCTTTTTTTCCATCATTTGTAAATATGTCCAAACTCTCTAGAGCGTTTCCATCTAAAATCATATGAATCTTTGTTAAAAAGGGTTTATAATTTGTTGGAATTAACAAAATCTGTTCGTTATTATAATCCTTTAAATACTCGTGCAGTATTGGTATAAGTTTCTTCAAACGAATGGATATTTCAAACTGAGAAGTAATTTTCTGGTATATAGACTGGTAATTCGATTTTGGGTCATTATTCATGTCATCACCAGTTATCTCTTTATTATGAAGTTTGCAATTGTTATCACTAAATAATTTAGTTATCTGGGGTGATACTTTCGAATCACTTATCAAAGTCAATTCAACTGGTTCCAAATATTTTACTCTTGTGTATAATTTATCAACTGAGCTTATATTGTCATCAAATTCATCATGAACAACTTCACCACTATTCAAATTAACTGAGATCATATTATATGATATCTCTCTCTTATTCTTCTGGTATATTTCTAAGATCCATATACTCTTGGTATCGCCTAATAATCTCTTATCATTGGTTTTCTTTGTAAAACTGTTGTTGATCCCGTATGTAGCCTGTGAAAATGTATTTGTAATCTTTCTTTCAAATACATTAGACTTATTTGCTAATTGTTTTTTTATAGCACTTGTTTCAGACTGTTCTACAACCGCCACTTTAAGGTTATGATGAATAAGCCTTTCAAGATGAACATTTAGTCTTGTGTCTGGGAATGAACAGTAAGCAAATTTCTTATATTGTTCATCTTGTGGATTTGAGTCGTCAACGGTTAATTTTCCTTGTATAAGTTTAATATGCAGTATTTGACTTGCAACTACTGCATCCTGAGCGAAACATTTGTATTTATAACCCACTCTTACAACTAAAAGTTTATCCATGTTTTGTAGTTTTAACTCCTGGACTTGCTTATCGAGAGGTGTTAGTTTGTTAGGAGTTTTGGGCTTGGCCTTTTTATGTATATGGTTATCCTCTTCATCCTCATCATCCGAAGTATCATCAATAGGTTTTCTATCGAATATAGACGTTCTTTTCCTCATTAACTTATCAAGTCTTTTAGAGAATTCGTCTGAAACATTAGTTTCTTCCTTATGCAATTTATTAACAGTAATAGAATCCGTTGCAAAATTCAACGTTTTCAAATGCAATCCTTGAGATGGCTCGATTATCATCGGTCCTTTGATACTGCTAGGCTCGCTTGGTGCCTGAACTTCTTCATCACTGTCATCCGAGAGACAGATTGAATTTTCTATAGAAGCACCAAGTTCAGTACTAGATACTGGTAAACTATCTGGAGTTTCTGTAGTAACTGAATTTTTAGTGTCTAAACTAATTCCTTTAGTTTTGCTAGATTTGAAAAATCTGCTAATAGTGGGTTGATTTGCCATACTATTGTTAAAATTTCACTTCGTCGAACCTTAAAAATTTCTGTAACACTGAGATTTTAGTTTTGTATTCAAATTATGTCTTCATTGGTCTTTCAAAAAGACTAATTTGTGCTCCTCGAGTAATTCAATAGGCAACATATCGTTACATCTAGCTCTTTAACAACAATTTCAATAATTTGATTATTAAGTCACGCGTAGAAATCGTCTTTTACGAACATTCCATATTTTTTTTGTTGTTTTTTCATTCAACTTGAAAGGGGAAAAATAGCGATTCAGATTTTTACAGAAAATTGTTTGGTGGCAACGAACAGTTTGAAGTTTGTGTGGAATAATGCCCACTTTTGTTGATGTTTACTTAGACTAAGGTTACTATATTTGCTAATAACAAATCACAAGAAAATCAAGAATAGCGTGCTGTATATAAATTCTACATACATATTGTAATTCAGTATTTTAGTTTAATCAAATTGAGTAGACAATTGATTACATGCAACCTACAAGCTCGTCATCGTCTTATTCACAGTTATCAACACACGAAAAAGAAGCTATTCAAATAGTCATTGCTCAAATTAGCCTATTAATCTCAACACTTTCCCAAGAAAATTTTAACTCCGTAGAAAGTCAAATCGATTTTTTAATAAAAGAATCCCTCACTGAAACAAACATCAAATATTGGAAACTACTATTGTTCTTAGCCGCTCCAGATATTATTGAAAATCATAAATTAGCCCCAGAAAAGAATTTATTACAAAGATTATTAATAAATCTTTTTAATACTCTACCCTCAAAGAATCAAGAATTTATTGAGCTATTGAAAAAGGAGATTTTTACAAATTCAGAATTTCAATTACAATCCCGTATAACTCTAACAGATATCATTCAAATATTTGATACAAAAAAGGATAAACGTATAATAGATATTTTAGATCCTACAACTCTTTTAACACATTTAGAAACAATCAAAAATCTCAAAATGAACAATTTCAAGTATTTACAATCTTTCATTTCCCAAAATAATGTGGCTAATATGGATTCAAAACTAAACGAAATATTACTTTCTTTAAATGGTGAATCCTTAAATGATATGCTAGCCCTCTTATTGTCTGAAATTTTATCACCAGGATCACAAAATTTACAAGAACAGTCGTCATTAGAAACTAGTTGGTTCACGCCACCTACGATTCTTCAAGCAGCCCTTATAGGTGAAAATATATCAAGTGCATTTAATAAAGTTCCACAAAATTCAATTAATTGGAATCGTGTATTTAATTTAATGTCAACAAAATATTTTTTAACAACTCCACTAAAACCATCAACTGCCTCATTAAACTGTCTATTCGTCTCCTTAAAACACGGTGTTTTGATTGACCAATTTTTCAGTTGTGATTGGAATATTAGCTTTAAATTATTCTTAACCTGTGAATTACACAAATGGTCTTCCAATAAGGATTGTTTTGATTTATTAAATATTCCGGATATCAAGACAGTTTCAGATACTATACCAAATTCTAAAAATTCATTGCTATATTTACTATCCATTGCAACATTAGATTTAGAACTGTTTTTATTAAGAGACGAATTAACAACCCACCCAAGGCTAACATATTTCCAAGAATGTTTCTTTGAAGATTTTAATTTAGTACCGGAATATTTATACTTTGCATTAGTTATCAACATGAAACATTTCACGTTATTAATTGAAAATAAAAGCATTATTGATGAAATTATAGTTACTTTGCTAGTCCAAGTGTGTGAAAAATCCCCAGCTGTCTTAGGTGATGTAATTTCAGTACTTCCATCTAAAGATAAATTATTAACTGATGCAGGTAGAATTATTATTGAAAGAAATGACATTCCAATAATGACTTTTGTTAAAGTCTTGACAGAACAAAGTAAATTTGATTTGTTCCTAAACAGAATTTCATTCCAAGAGGCATTTAATATTTTACCAAGTGCAATCAGGTTAGGATGGACAGGATTTGAAAAATATATGAAAAATAACATGGATATCAACACCGCACCTATCATTTTAGATTCTTTGGAGGCTCAAACAAAGATGACTGACCCAGTTACTGCCTTTGATGCATCGAAGATATTTGGTTTACCATCTTTACATTTCTTAATTATGTCATTGATGGATTTACCACTAAGTGATATAAATTTGCAAAGATTTGAAACAATACAATATTCAATTCTAATTGCGTTTCCAAGAATACTCAATATTGGAAATGGACATGATGAAGCTATCCTATCTAACGGGGACTATTCCCCAATTAACCCAGAAGTTGAAAAGGAAATGCAAAGCTATCTACAAAAAATGTATAGTGGTGAGATGGCAATTAAGGATGTTGTGGAAGTACTAAGAAAGTTAAAAGATAGTGATGAACCAAGAGACCAAGATGTCTTTGTTTGTATTACACATGCTGTTCTAGGTGAATGTAGCTTTTTCAAAGATTATCCATTAGAGGCATTAGCAACAACATCAGTCTTATTTGGTTCCATGATTTTATTCCATCTATTGAATGGATTCGTTCTAGATGTTGCTTTACGTATCATTTTAAATTTTGCAAAGGAAGGTCCAGAATCTAAAATGTTTAAATTTGCTATTCAAGCTATATATGCATTCAGAATCCGTTTGAATGATTTCCCACACTATTGTAAAGATCTATTGGAACAAATTCCAGGTTTACAAACACAAACTCAGGTCTATCAAGCTATTGTCGATGCATCGAAAAAAGTTAATGATACTCCTGGCCAAAATAAAAATAAAAAGCCAGTTGTAGAGCTAGTACAGATGAGATATTTTGTAGTTGGTGATTGGCAACCTCCTGTACAACAGGAGAATCCACCAAAGGAAATCACAGAGAAGGTCTTGTTTAGTGTTAATAATATTACAATGGATAATTTTGATACAAAAATACCAGATGTAATTTCAAATTTAACACCAAATTACTACACCTGGTTTTCAAATTATTTGGTCAATCAAAGAGCAAAGACAGAGCCAAATTATCATCTATTGTATAGCAGAATCTTGGCATCTTTTAATTCAGATGCCTTAAGTGAATGCATGGTTAACACTACCTTAAGACAATTATATGTTTATCTCGGATCTAAAGATAAAAATTCAGTTGATAAGAAATTGTTAAAGAATTTATCCTCTTGGTTGGGTCATATAACATTAGCAGTAGATAAACCAATTAGGTATAGAAATGTGGCATTCAGAGAATTGCTACTAGAGGCATACAAGGAAAATAGGTTAGAAATAATTGTTCCTTTTGTAACTAAAGTTCTTCAAAATACTGCGGGCTCAAAAGTTTTTAGACCTCCCAATCCTTGGACAGTTGGTATATTACAATTACTGTTAGAATTGAATAATAAAGCAGATTGGAAGCTAAGCTTAACTTTTGAAGTTGAAGTTCTTTTCAAGTCATTAAATATATTAATGAAAAGTATTAAGCCTTCTAACTTTATCGAAGTTCCTGATATTATTGATACTTTAGCTGGTAATTTAGGTGCAATTTCATTAGAACAACAACAAAATGAACACCAAAAACAAATGATGTTAATGCAACAACACCAGCAACATATGTTAATGTACCAACAACGACAGCAACGTATGTTACCTACTAGTGTTAATGACCAAAGTCAATTTGGTGGTGTTGATGCCCTTAATGCTACTAATGTTACTACCAATGCTGGTTCAGGTGCCATTGCAGCTACAAGCGTTTCTGGTACTGTAACTAATGACACACCTTTTAATAATTTATTAGGTTCTACATTATTTGTGTCTCATCCAGACTTAAAGAGGGTTTTCCAGATGGCTTTAGCAAAATCTATTCGTGAAATTTTGATTCCTGCTGTTGAGAAGTCTTCTAACATTGCAGTAGTTACCACTCTTAAAATTGTTACGAAGGATTTTTCAACTGAAGTAGATGAAAATAAATTAAAAGCTGCCTCTGTCAACATGGTTAGACATTTGGCCCAAAGTTTAGCCCGTGCTACATCAATTGACCCATTAAGAGAAGGCATCCGTACAACAACACAATCACTAGCTCCAAACTTAATGACGTTATCATCAAACCCAATTGTAGAGCTTGATACTGCTATTAATGACAACATTGGTCTGGCTTTAACATTGATTGAAAATGCGGCAATGGACAGAGCAACACAGGAAATTGGTGAACAATTAATGCAATCGATTGCTGTTCGTCGTTATCATCAAGAGAGAAGATCCGATCAAGCATTCTTGGCGCCAAATGCCAATCCTTATTCCTTAACTTTACCTGAACCATTAGGCCTGAAAAGCACGGGTGTCACACCTCAACAACTTAGAATATATGAAGATTTCGGTAAATTTATACCAAGTCTTGATAATATTCCAAATGTAAATATGGTTTCACAAACTCAAAATGTAAACCAACAACTTCCTGAGCAACAGGCTCAGCAACAACATCAAAATATTCAAGCAGGTGTCCATCAACAACAAGGTCAACAACCATTAACACAAGTAATTGGGCAACCGGTTCAACCAGTGCAATCGCAAGTAAACAATGCAGTTCAAAATGAATTAGAGCAAAATCATCGTGTTTTAATTCATTTAATGGATATTCTTGTTGTCCAGATTAAGGAAAATAGTAATAAAGACACATTACAAGAGTTAGGAGAGCAGAATCAAATTAAAGACATTATTTTTAAAATCCTCACTTTTATTGCAAGAAGTCCACAAAAGGATCAATTAGCTCTTAAGGTATCTCAAGCAGTTGTGAATAGTCTTTTTGCTACCAGTGATAGTTCCTTGTGCAGAGAAGTTTTATCATTACTATTAGAAAAACTATGTTCTTTATCAATGGTTGCAAGAAAAGATGTCGGATGGTGGTTAATTTACGCTTTAGACAGTAGAAAGTTTGATGTACGCGTAATTAGATCATTGTTAGAAGTAAATCTAATTGATTCTTCTGAGTTAGATAGTGTCTTAGTAACCGCAATGAAAAATAACATGGAAAATGCTGTTGAATTTGCTATCAATATTTTAAAGGACACAGTTTTATCAGAGAAGCCATTATTGATGAGAATGGATTTCATTCATGCATTAGAATATTTATCAACTCTGGCTGATCCTCACGTCAAGAAATTTTTAGAGGGATATAATAAATCTAAGATTTTACCTGTTCCAAAGGAATCCAAAATTACCCTCTCTGAAAAATATTATTTAGTGTTCACAGAATGGGTTAAATTACTACAAAGAGTTGATGTTGAAGATACAGTCGTTGCTGCATTCATCTCACAAATGGTTGAAAAAGGTGTTTTATCAAATACTGATAGTTTGATTGAATTTATTAAAGCTTCTTTGGAGCTATCTGTGTTCTCATTTAAAGAAAGTGATCCTACTGGAGAAGTTTTTACTGCCATTGATGCCCTGGGTAAGTTGATTGTTAAATTATTGATACTACAAGACTTCGCTGATTGGTCAAATTCAGAGTACATGAATATTATCTTATCTGTTATATTATTGGTATTTTCAAAAGATCACGAAGAAGCATCATTTAATGAAAGACCATATTTTAGATTATTATCAAATTTGCTTTTTGAATGGAGCAGTATTCGTGGCCATAACTTTGCTTGTATTAAAAATTTAAAGACTAAAAAAGAATTCCGTTCCTTTGATGTTAAATTTTATAATATTTTTGCAACATACTTACATGCTTTGCAACCTTTTGCCTTCACTGGATTTTCATTTGCGTGGGTATCGATAATTTCACATAGAATGTTTTTACCTATTATGCTGAGACTTCCTGAAAAAGCTGGGTGGGAAAAACTGATGCTGTTGCTCATTGATTTATTTAAATTCTTGGACAAATACACTAAGAAGGATTCCATATCAGATGCGATTTCAGTCGTATATAAAGGTACACTACGTGTTATCCTGGGTATATCTAACGATATTCCAGAATTTTTAATTGCTAATCATTATGAGCTAATGAACAACATTCCATCAACTTACTTCCAATTAAAAAACGTTATATTATCGGCAATTCCAAATAAGATGATTATTCCAAACCCATATGATCCAAAATTATCTATGGCTGAATTGGATATATGCCAAGTACCACCATATGTATTTTATGATCCAATTAATGATTTACACTCATTAAAGAAACCAGTTGATAATTACTTACGTATTCCTTCTAATTCATTATTAAGGACTATACTAGCTGGTATTTATAAACAAGAATATGATATGAGAAATGGTGTTGGTTATGATTTCTTAAGTGTTGATGCTAAATTAATTCGTGCTATTGTGTTACATACAGGTATTGAAGCTGGTTTAGAAAATGAAAGAACTTCTTCTACGGCAGTTTTCAATACTAAATCCTCTTATTATACTCTGCTATTCAATTTGATAAATGAGGGAACCACAGAGTTGAAATTCCAAGTTTTGCAAGTTATGGTTGAACAATTGAGATATCCAAATATACATACATATTGGTTCACGTATGTATTAGTTAATATGTTCACAAGTAAAGATTTCGGCGAACAAGCATCCGAAGTCCAAGAAATTATGCTAAGAAGTTTGTTGGAAAGGATAATTGTGAACAAACCACATGCGTGGGGTATTTCTGTTTTATTCACAGAAATGTTGAGTAAAGAAGACGTAAATTTGTTAAACCTCAAATTTGTTAAATCTGTTCCTGAGATTGAAAGTATTCTTAGACAATTGAAGAAGCATGCAACACACAAACTTGTGCTAGATGAAGATCCATCTACTGCGACTAATGGCGACGGTAACGATAAAACTATAATTACCAATGCGGCTTGAACAAAATAAGTGATATTACAGAAGTCAAATACAAAAGCTGTGTAAACTGAACTTAAACATACACCACATTATATAAATAAATACCTATTTCTATAAATTGTAAAATTAATAAAAAATTATTTTATTGATATTCTGTTTTTTTGTTGCTGTCATCAAACAACGCGGCGGAAGAAACTAGTAACACAAATTATTAACAGATTTGAATTCGAAAAATCAAAGTTTATCGAACAAAAGAGGGATGATTTCTAATCTAGTTGAAGAAGATAATTAGAGGAACATCAACTTATATCGGTAGGTTTTAGTGTAATTTAACTTTTCATATATAGATACTGTCTAAAGCATTGTCCAGAAATGTTTTCATTTTTTAAACGAAAAGGGAACTCATCTACGCCATCAAGAAAGGTTAAACAACCAATTCATAAATCTCACAAACCACCTAATACTGCATTCAGGCAACAAAGATTAAAATCCTGGCAACCAATACTAACACCACAAAGTGTTTTACCGTTATTGATATTTATTGCATGTTTGTTTACTCCCATTGGGATTGGTTTAGTTGCAAGTAGTAACGGAGTCCAGGATTTATCGATAGATTATAGTCATTGTGATACTAAAGCTAATGAAGAATTTGAAGAAATTCCACATAAGTATGTGAAATACCACTTCAAGAGTGGTGTATCTACTAAGCCACAGTGGAGATTAGAAAATAATGAAGATGGTGAAAAGGTATGTCAATTACAATTCGAGATTCCAAATACAATTAAGAAACACGTTTACATTTACTACAAATTAACTCATTTTTATCAAAACCATCGTAAATATGTAAAGTCTTATGATCATAAGCAACTAAGAGGTAAAGCATTAACATGGGAGGAAGTATCTTCAGACTGTAAACCCTTAAGGAGCAGAGAAGATAAAGTCGTATACCCATGTGGTTTAATTGCTAATTCTATGTTTAATGATACATTTGATCATCAGCTTACTGGTGCAGGTGAAGAAACTGAGGATTACTTATTGACAAATGACAAAATTTCATGGTCAATTGATCGTAAAAGATTTAAAAAAACAACCTATAATGCATCAGAAATTGTTCCACCTCCAAACTGGATGAAAAGATATCCAGATGGTTATACGGATGATAATATCCCTGATATACATACATGGGAAGAATTTCAAGTATGGATGAGAGTTGCTGCATTGCCAAAATTTTATAAGTTGGCTTTGAAGAATGAAACAACACCTTTACCTAATGGGCTTTATAATATGAATATTGAACTAAATTATCCTGTTTCAATATTTGGTGGTAGTAAATCGTTTATTATAACCACAAATGGGATTACAGGGTCGAGAAATCTATCGATAAGTATAACATTTCTAATAGTAGCAGGATTGTCTGCACTATTTGCGATTATTTTCTTAATTAAATTAGTCTTTCAACCAAGAAAATTAGGTGATCATAGTTATTTAAATTTCGATAACTTTAACGATACTGAATCTGGCGGAAATGATGATGCACAAGTAAACTCACAACTTAGGGAAATATTATAAATAAATATGTATACCTAACTATATGGTTATGTGTTGTGTATAAATTCGTTCATAACCGCGATACTGCCTTTATTCTGTAACATTTTCAACACATGTAGTTTGTGATATAATAGTGCTCAACTATTTGCATATTTAATGAATTTTTATATGTAGTCTCTACTCTGATATATTATGTATATACATAAACGCTTGCCAATTATAGAATATATAATGTTGATAATTATTAATTGTATCAATTTTATAGGGGACAAAAAATGGTATTCCAATAATCCTACATAACTAACTATTCATGTATGGATCAAATTAGTAGTATTTTATTAATTATCGTTAAGTCGGAGAAACATTTTTATCCTTTCATTTGGGGGGTGCAATTAAATTAAATTGGTAATCAAACGAATATGTGTTCCTTATAGAAATTATGTTCTTCAGGAACATTGTCTTGTTCCCATAAATCTCTTTGAAATTTAAACCATTCTGGTAATTGGGATTCATTAGGAATCTTCAGTCGTATGTATTCTTGATCATTAAACTCGTTTGCTGATTTGTAGTAATCATAATCACCATTTTCTTTCTTATTAAATGCAAGTCTATATCTATGTCCGAATATTCCTAGGTTCGAAGAGCTTCGTTTCAAATCATTGAGTGACAAAGGAAGATCATTATCTTCAGATAACGATTTCAAATGATCTCTTTGTTCTATTTCTTCGACCATTTTGATCAACCTTTCCGGAACTTCAGGTGGTTTACATAAATCATCTTCATTAATAAATATAATATCCCCATTTGATAATTTTCTATCCATTGTACTTTTGCCTTCTATTTCGTCTCTCTTTACCCCTTCGATACCTTTATCGTCCTTTAACTCATGATTGTACCGTTCTTGTTCCACTCTGATTTGAATTAGTTCTAAGAATGTTTCTGCAAAATAAGATCTATTTTTCCCTGCATATAAACGATATTCGTTAATAATTGAAGATATGTTCCATTTTTGAATCTTTCTCAAGATTCCAATCATTAATGCTGTTCTATCTATCAACAATGTATTATAATTATTTGAGTTTAGTAACTTTTTAAATGTCTTTTTTAGGCAATGACTTTTAATTAGCATTAATTCATCATTATCATTAAGAACATATTTTAAATGCTTATTTCTATTTTTTTTCAAATTATTCTGATTAGGTTCTATTTTTTTGGATACAGTCTTATTTTTATCATTGGAATCTGTTGAAGGATCATTATTATTCGTGGATTGTTTATCATAAGTATCTTTATCAGTATATGGTGGGCTACTTAGTTGATTATTAATATCATACATATCAGATTCTATGGTAACAATGCTATTATTGATATAATTACCCTCTAAAATTGTGTGAATGGTATCATTATTAACATTATTGCTTGACTCATTGCTACGATTATTCATTGGTCGTGCTGCACTTGAAAAATCAGTTCTTCTTATAACGAACCATTCTATAGAAGATCTATTGAAAAATTCTTTAAAGAATTTAGAAGGTTCTTGTCTTCCAATGTATATCACAGTCTTTAAATCCAATGTCTCTAGGAATGATAGGTTTAATGTTTCTACCTTTGAGCATCTAAATATGCCTTCTTCAGCAATTCCAAAATTTGCTGGTGGTACTAGCATGTATGTATTTATTCTTTCTTATTATATTGTTCAGAATATTAGTGCTGACTTAGGAAAGTAAAATATATATGTAATTTAGTTAATTATTCCTTTTATTTTATATATTTAAGGGTTTGTACGTTCTTAAGAATTGTTGGTTAATCTTAATTTTTGCTTTGATTTTTTGGTTTTTTAACAATTTATAAAATCACACTGTGTAAAGGAAACCATATTGAATCATACAAAAATATGGTTAATTAGGAATGCTAAAGTAAATACCAAGAAGGTTTATGAAATGTATTATTCCTGTTATTATATATGAGAATATAGAGTATAGAGGGGAGGATAAAAAGTTTAAGATCTATAAACATTTAATGATATATATTTACGTATGAACAGGGTATAGCAGCTCGGGTTAAATTGTCATATAGCTGGTGGAGGAGATTTGTTAAAACTATTTAATGTTTCTTGAGTATCAAATCTTTTATTATATCTATTATTATAAGTATTCACTGGTTTGTCGTTTAATTTATTCTTTTTGTTATATTTATTTGTAGATGTTTTCATTTCCAATTGTAATTCGATGTTGTCAATCGTAATACTCTTAGCTGCCACTGCTTTTGATTGACTTTCTTGATTTGAGAATTCTACAATTGCGTACTTGTCTGTGACAGTAATTTTCATTATTGAACCGAACTTACTCTCAATTATTTCTCTTAATGTTATTTCAGGAATATTTTTTGTGCCAGCGATATAAATTGAATAATTTTCATTTTTTCTATGCATATTGGTATTGGTATTTATATTAACTTTATAATTATTATTGTAATTATAATTGTTGTCATTTCTATTTATTTGTCTGTGAGTATTGTTGTTGTTATTGATGTTAATACTATTGCTGTTACCAATATATGGGTGATTATGGTTATCATATAGTTGATAAGGTTGATTGGGAGGAGAAAGCATTGGAGAATTCCAGTTATAAGGGTTCTGATATTGAGCATGGGTCTGTGCCTGGGCGTGAGGCTGAGTCTGGGTCTGAGTCTGAGAATTCATGGGATAATAGGGAGCAGAGTTTATATTATTATAATAATTTTCCTTCAAATTAGAACGAGTGCTATTACTATTTGGCTTGCTTGTGGAATTAACTGTTCCAGATGATTTATGTTCCGATTGCGTCTTAGTAATATTCTGTATTTCAGAACCCTCAGGGATGATACGTATAATATCATTTGTAATATCATAGATGTTTCCAGTTTTGTCAATTGGGGTGAGAATAAATGTTTGAACAAATTTTTGCAGTAAAATGTCAATAGAGAAAATTTCACCTGAGACTAAGATTAAAATATCAGGTGTAGTTCCAGTTTGCGGAATTGTTTGGAAATCTACAGAATCTATCTTAATTTTCATGGCAGAAACTTTGCTTGTATGCCTTGTGAAAAATTTCCCAATATTATTCTTTCCTGTTACTTTGACAGTAGCAAGTGATTTTTCACTAGCTTTACTATAATCGAGTAAGTAGTTGAGGTGAGTCAATTCAGCAGTTGTTGAATATAAACTTGACAGTTTAGAGGGATCGGATTTCAGACGCTCAAAATATGTGCATATGAAGCCAATTGCGATTTCTTCGAATGTTGGACTGGACATTATTTAATCTCGAACAGGTGATCAAGGTGGTGGTTATAATAATAAAACGAAAGCTTACAGAAAATACAAATAATTAGGTATTCAACAAAGTTTCCACACTTTAACACTTTTTCACAGAAGTTAGTTGACAAGGGGAACAGGTAGGTCTTTCGAGCAGGATTAAATACGTTTTTGGTTGAATATATTCGATAGGGGAATCAAAAGCACCTTGATTAAATCATGATTTCTGAACAATTAATTTGTTGTTTTTGTTTTTCAGTTTTATCAAATTTCAGACTGAAACCGCGCACTACACCAGAAAATGGCCGATATAGTTTGCCCGGCCAAAACGTTTCCATGGTTTTGAGTTGCATGAAAAAGAGTATGAGCAAGAACAAGTTGATTAGGCACTGAAAGATAGGTAGAAAGGTATTGTTAAGTCATGTATATCATCTGTTGAGTGCTGTAGTTGCTGTTGTTTTAGTGCAGAAAAATGATTCTCTTTGGAATGTTTATGGTAATGTAGTATTGAGAGTGTGATTATATATATATTTAAACTGTAGTACAAACCTATATTTTTATAATCATTAAAGAACTGCCTAGAATAATCGTAATAATTATGGTCTCATATTAGGTCTCTATATATTATTAGGGTTCTAGCTTTTTATGTAGGAAATTAGTCACCGAAGCACCAAAATACAGTCTAATGAATCTTTTTTGTGGTGAAACTCATGGATCTGGATAAGTTTCAACATTGAGTTTATTAAAATATAGTGTTGTTAACTATTCCATTTATTGAATATTCTACATGTTTTCTTCTTCTGTAAAGCATATTAGAATGGAATTACAGAACAATTTAAACCAAAATTTCGTCATTTGATTTTAAATATTTGTGTTCTCTGCGCTTATAATTCTGTGCTATGTGGAATTGTTATTCTATATAGTTGGGTCATGCTACTTTACGGTTTTTACCTTTAAAGCTATTCCACTAGAATATATTCTCCTACGAAGATAAATCTGTTTTTAATCCCTTAAATAACGAATAACAAATTACTACTACCGAGGTATTCCTACAGGCAACGAAACTCAAGAATTAGATAGACACAGAAACCCTAATATTCATGTTACCTATATTTTTAAAATATATATATGTGGTCGATTTCCTTGGTTTCTAAACAGTGTATAATTCCCTTTATTTTATAATTTATTCCCTTTATTTTCTTAATGAATATAAAAACAGCAAAAAAAGTGTCAGAGTGAAAAATATTATCTGAAAATGATTTATACTTGCAATAAATCATCTCGATAACATTGTGATATTATATTAGTAATATCTAACAAAATTGACATATATAAATAACAAATACTGATCTCATAATATTTTATATATTTACGTTCAGAGGCATACGCACTGATAGAAGATTGATTCTTTGTTGAAGGTATCATTATTGATTAGTGTATGTCGAAGTAAGTTTAGGTTAGAAGAGGAAGTAAATATCTTTTACTACTTGTAATCTTTGTATAAAAGTTCGGTTTATTATAAAATAATAATTATGTAAAATAAATAAATAAATTAATTAAGAATCAATATCAATCAGATTGTATACTTGAAGTATTGGTCTATTTATACGTCTCTGGGAAGTGAAGTAAGGTGTGAAAATTTTTCACATCGTCGAAAAGTTATTCTATTCTCGTTGACCATTATCTGTGACCATTATAAGAAAATATTTTGTAGTCAAGCATTGATTTCCTTATATGAACACTCGTGTCGTTCATAACTTTCTATATGCTATTGTTTTATTTTCTTGTTTCGTTTTCAATCACGTTCGTGGTTGTTAGTGACCCTCTTATTAAACTTGATATCCTATAAACTACTGCTGAAACGGAGATTATATGGTACTATGAATATAATATGGGTGGTTTATAGGATATCAAGTTTAATACGAAGGTTACTAACAACCACGAACGCGATTGAACACGAAACACGAAAATAAAGCAATAGCATATAGAAAGTTATGAACGGCACGAGTGTTCATATAAGGAAACCAATGTTTGACTACAAACAATTAACTTATAATGGTCACAGATGATGGTCAACGAGAATAGTATAACTTATCGACGATGTGAAAAATTTTCACACCTTACTTCACTTCCCAGAGACGTATAAATAGACCAATACTTCAAGTATACAATCTGATTGATATTGATTCTTAATTAATTAATTTATTTATTTATTTATTTTACATAATTATTGTTTTATAATAAACCGAACTTTTATACAAAGATTACAAGTCGTAAAAGATATTTACCTCCTCTTCTAACCTAACTTTGCTTCGACATACACTAATCAATAATGATGCCTTCAACTAAGAATCAATCTTCTATCAGTGCGTATGCCTCTGAACGACTACCCATATTATATTCATAGTACCATATAATCTCCGTCTCAGCAATTAGACATGATGGTAAACCCTAAAAGAAATAGAGAACATACAGCATCATAATTTATTATGAGAAACAAGTTAATCCGAAGTTAGCATAAGAAGTAAATTAATCCGAAGTTACTATAAGTAGTAAACTTCGATGTTATGATTAGAAATATATCGGATTCCCCAACAAGAATTAAGGAATTCGAAAAGTATAAATAGTGGCATAATTTCCCAGTTTATAGACATTGGAGATCTGAGTTCATAGGATTATGAACATTAGATTAATAGATAAAAAAGACAAGTAATAATTACTCAATCTGAATAACGAATAACAATTGATTGTCGATCCGAACTATCTGCGCTTCTACTCTGAATTATAGTTAGATATTATACACTTAGTTAGTTATATACATATTAATTATAATAACCCATCTGACCCTGTTTTACGTTCTGAATAAATTGTATTAGTCTAGTTGACGATACAAAAAACCCTAAATAATTGGGCGTGTGGTCTAGTGGTATGATTCTCGCTTTGGGTAAATCTTCGGAAAAACACAAATATGCGAGAGGCCCTGGGTTCAATTCCCAGCTCGCCCCATTTGTTTTTGTCTTTGTTCCTGTTGCCTGTGATATTCTTGAATTTCATTGGACCCGCAGGTTGCAATGCAGCAAAACTAAGATATGAAATGCTTTGCCACTCATATTTAATATATTACAGCCATATTAAAGACAGCTTACTTCTTAATGTTAAAAGAAAATATATTGAAAGCTCGATAAACAAGAATAGTGTCATAATTTGTTTTAACTCAGGAGAAAGTCATTAGATCAATATATCTGATAAGTAGTTCCAGGTTATTATCTCTACTATACCAAATATGAAATCTCTTCTCCATTATAATAGAAATCTTTTGTGCTTAAGGAATCCAATTTATCGAACAGTCCAAAAAATACAAACTAGCAAATATTCTAGCATCAGAAAATTTGCATTAAATAATCTAAAAACATATAAACAAACTACATCTACGCCATGTCTAACATCCTTATTTATACGGCGCCATTTATCCGATACTAAACAACCAATTCCGGAACACTTACCTAAAGCGTTACCAAAGGTAGCTACTTCATTACCTAAACAGATACAAGCACCTAGAAAACCAAATTTATACCAAAGATTTAAATCCAGCATGAAATGGTTTTTAATTAGAAATAAAGAAAGGCCATTCTCGAAAGATGAAATCGGAACATTGTTTTCTTGGCTAATCATATCACAAATTGTCTGGCTGATATTAAAGACTACTACAGTAGTTTCCTTATTACTGTTAACTTTTAATACTGTTTTTGCAAAGGAACTAGTGGCATTGACAATCGGTAACTTGCTCAGCTATTTTAGTGATGACCTTGATGTTGTTTTCCAAGATGCTGTAATTCCAGAGTGGAAAAATGGTTTCATCAAATTCAATAATGTTGAATTAAGAACAAAAGAAATTCAACAAAACAATAAACTTTCTTTTAATTTAAAATTTCACCAAATAGAAATGAATCTATCATTAAAAAAATGGCTGCAAGGAAATGGTTTAATCAACGATATTAAAATCTTTGGAATGAGAGGTGATGCAATCATTAATTATGACATTAACGAAAATGAATCAAAGGAGCAATTACTATTGGATTGGTTTTCAAATCCAAATTATAAATTAAACAATATCAATATTTCCGATTCAAAATTCCACTTATGTGAAAACTATCCACTGGATAATGAAAGTTCCACAAACTATAAAATTGCAATATATGACTTAGACATATCTGGTTTACGATTCAATCAAATGTTAACTGATTTCTTAAAGGCCAATGTCATCACAGGGTCCATTAATAATTCACTGTTTACTTTCCACAAGAGGCAACATAAATTAGCTTACATCAAAGATTTGAAAAATGATCTTTCACCTTGGGAAAGAATAACGCGATTAAGATTAAACTCAATCAATGTTAAAGATTTGGGCTTAAATAAAACAAACGCATTTAACTGGATTGAAGATGGCAATCTGGATATAATTGCAGATATCATGTTACCACATGATACAAATGATAATGATAAATATCTTGTTGTAGATTTAAAGTTTAAATTCAAAGATCTAAAGGCTTCTTTACCATCCCAGGCACCCACTTTATCGACTGGGGAGCAGATAATATCCTTGGACGAATTGAAACCCGTCATTTCTTTTGTTAATTTAAAACGAATTTTATCTCGCACATCTAGCTACAATAGCAATGGAGGTAATAATGATATAAATGAAATTATAGATAATAATACACATAATATAGGCAATTCGCTGCCCAATGTATCAATTAAGAGAAGAAAATCGTATCCAAATGTTACAGTAATTCAATCCCGGGATGAGAAGCAGTCAAGTAATAATCCTGGTGACACAGCTACAACATCGATTATAAAGTTCCATGAACAACCAAATAGTTCATTACCTGAATCATATTCATCACAAAATTACAACTCACAAAATTCAAATAACACCAATGAAATAATGTTACATTGCAGGATTGTTAAAAATGTAAAGGATTTAGAGAAAATGATTTTATTTAGAGAAACTGGTATCTATAATCAATTGAGTATGGAACTATATGTGGACTTAATAAAAATTGTTGAAGAGTGGGAATTTAAAAATAAAGAAGATTGGATGAAACAATGGGGTACATCTTTTGCATCACAATTGTTGTTATTTGGATTTACAAACATAATGTAAATAGAAACATGCATAAACATATATAAACATAAATACACACGCACATATATATATATATATATACTTAAATATATTGTTATTCATTCTTTACCTTTTTCGATCTTAATAATTGGCATAAACGATTCGATGTCTGTTGCATCATTAGTGCCTTTTGCACCGATTCCCAATCCTTCTGGGTGTATAAACTGGGAAGTATCCTCACTGCTTACAATAGTGCCCTTTACTTCTGTGTCCTCGCCATCCCATCCCATTCCACGTAACATTGCATCTCCAAAGTGTTCTACTGCGACGTTCTCATACTCATCTAATGTGGTAATTTCTTGGAGTCTGGTATCCTTATTTTCATCAATCGATATCACTAACTTACTACCTTCTGATCCAGGTCTTTCTGCACTATCATTACCCTGTATAGAGTCCTTATCGATATGTGTAATTTTTATTTTCTTTCTCTTTTGTAATTTCAGCTGTTCCTTTTCGTCATTGGTCAGTGCTTCTTCTTGTGCTACCCCTGTGTCAATATTATCACTGTTACCAAACAGGTTATTTTGTCTCTTTCTTTTAACTTTAGTTTTTGTCTTTTTAAGATTTAAAGAAAATGATCCAGTCATGCTACTTTTAATTTTGTTATAACCACCTATATATTGATTCTTTAAACTTATCCAAGCTTTAATATCATAACGGTTAGTCGAACGATTTTTTGTTTAGTATACCACTATATGAGTCAACTAGTTCTCTTTAAAGTTTCAACTAATTACAGTGTTGTTTAAACAAACCATTTAGACGATAGAATAATCACTTGAATCTACAATTATTACGTTGATCATTATAATCACATCTTGCTCATTTCTTATATTAAATAGGAAACATCATAATGCACGAACTGAAAATTTTTTTCTTGTTAAATTTTTCACTTTACCAAATTTCATTTTCGATGAGATGAGCACCAGAATATGTGAAAAATTACATATATGGACTGGTTTTAGTTTTTAAAGACCCCAAGGAATATTTAATTTATCCACGACCCAAGATAAGTTAGATATTGTACCGTTTTAAACATAGTACACTAATGTCTGCTCTTCCTTCAACAAGTCCTATCGTTCTCTCTAGTTACGATCCAAGCGGACAGTATCTTTGTTATATCACTACTGCTTTGGATAAGCAGCGTATATCTGTTGAACCTACAACAAAGTCACAAAACGATTCATTATTAAATGAAAAGTTTTTATATCTAGATGATTCAAATTTAAGAGCTACTGCCATACAATGGGCATTCTTAAACTCGAACGAAACTTTATGTGTATTTATTGCTCTAAACAACGGTCAGATTTGGTTATATTCTCCACTAGCTAATGAAATTATTTTAAAGTTATCGACAGATAACTCATATGAGATAAAAGATTTAATTATAAACAAGGAAAGTTTATGGTGTGTCGACTCCAATGATTTCATTTATGAATTTGATTTGAACAAGTTTGAATTGAGACAACACTTTAAGATCGAATCATGTACAAGCTTAAATAAGATATCATATGTTGCAGAAAATAAAATTTTGGTAGCTTCTCATCAGATCTTTTTAGTTGATATTGTCAAAAGAGAAATTATCTTAACCTTCCCTGGCCATATCTCCCCTGTATCGATTTTAAGACCATTAACTTCCCAATATTTCATTTCAGGTGCAGACAATGATAGATTTTTAAATATTTACAATATTAGCACTGCTGCAACAAAGAGTGTTCTAGTTGCCAAATCGAATATCACAAAATTTTCAAACTACAATGAAGATTTGATAGCGATAACCACAGAAAATGGTAATGTTGAACTTTTTGTAGATCCATTGATAACCAATAACAACAAGAGTAAAAGAAGAAATATTAAATCCAAACAATGTACAAAGACTATTCAATTAGCAAACTCGAATGATACTCTGATTCCAATAACTAATATATTTATCCATAAAGATATTTTAAACTTATCATATTTAACTAATGCAACATTACCTCACTTTACTCAAATGCAATGGAACGAACTACCAGATAATTACACACTCAAATTAAATTTATCAAACAAATTACAAAATCCGTCGCAAGATCGTTCCCTTCATGGTGTCGACCTTGCCTCAACGGCAACATATAAAGAAGGAAACGCTAGAATCACATCTGGTGATAACTTCAAGCATATCGAAGATGTCATTAATCATTGGGAATCAGAAATAAATAATGAAGATAATGAGGATAAAGAAGTTGAATCTTTAGCTGATAAGTTACCAATGACGCATACAGCTAATAAGAGGAAAAATCCAATGGCAGGTACTGTTACAACTATATTAGCTCAAGCATTACAATCAAATGACCATTCTTTGTTAGAAACAGTATTAAACAACCGTGATGAAAGAATAATTAGAGATACTATAATAAGATTACAGCCAACTCTATCTGTCATATTATTGGAAAGGTTAGCTGAAAGAATTGCTAGACAAACCCATCGTCAAGGAGCTCTGAATGTTTGGGTTAAGTGGTGTATTATTGTTCATGGTGGTTATTTAGTTACTGTTCCAAACTTAATGAAAACTTTATCTTCCTTGCATTCTGCTTTGAAAAGCAGAGCAGGCTTGTTGAATAGACTATTAGCTTTAGAGACAAGGTTGGACTTTACTTTAAATAAGATGAGTAGCTCAGACGCAACAACTGAAATATACCTAAGTGAACAAGACGAATCTAATGTTAATGGAGTTGATCAGGATGATGAGGATGAGGATGAAGTTGAATATAATGAGGAATTAGACGATGCCAATCTAATAGATTCTGGTGAAGATGGTTCAGATTATTCTGATGACGACGATGAAGAAGAGGAGGAAGTTTCAAAGAATAAAATTGACAATAAAGGAGAATTTGAAGAAGGTGATAAAGATGAAAATGAGGATGAAGAGGGGTACAGTGATGTCGAAATGGAGTAATGTAACATATATATTTAAACAAAATACAATTACATGTATACATGTGTAGTCATATAAGCAACGCATCAAAAACAAATTTTAATTTTTCTAACATTAATACTACAAGAATGAGTAAAGATTGGTCGGAATATGTATATAATTAAATCTAGTCATGCAACGTAGGATATCTTTCAACGGCGATATACTCTCCTCAAACCAGGGAGACACTACTTTAATACAAAATAGGAATCCAATTTGTATTCAATTTCTATATTCGGGTAACTTATACTTTGATTCTAAAATTTGTCATTGCCGAGAATATCGATAAACTGAACAAATTTTGGTATGGGAAAAAGGCCCTAAACAAACACTTGCAAAGCTATTGGATATAATCGAGAACAAAAGCCAGAAAATATTAAATATTGAATTTAGTAATCCACCAGGAAGAGTTATTTAATATTAAACAAAGTATTTCAACATTTAAGTGTAAATTATTATGTCTCAAAAGATTGGTCACTCAGGGTTAGCTTTTGCTAGATTATGGCACCATGTCGATCTAGCTCATGATACAAGATCTTTAGGTAGATTAGCTTCATCAATTGCTATTACACTAATAGGTAAGCACAAGCCAGTTTACCATCAATCTCAAGATTCTGGTGATTACGTTGTTGTTACGAACTGCCAAAAATTAATTGTCACAGGTAAGAAGTTTGAACAAAAAACTTATTGGTCACACACAACTAGACCAGGTAGTCTAAAGCTAACAGCAATGGAAAGAGTAGCTAGTGATAAGGGTTATGGGGAATTATTGAAGAAAGCTGTAAGTGGTATGTTACCAAAGAACAGATTAAGAAAAATTAGGTTAGAAAGATTAAAAGTATTTGATGGCAGTGAACATCCTTATAAGCAGAATATAACTGCTTTTGCTATTCAACAGCCAGAAATTCAGAAAATTTTGAGTGAAAAATCTCAAAATCAAGATAAATAGAAACATTTGTAAGTAATAGATAAATATTTAAACTGCGAGTACCTTGTATATATGAAAATATTCAATAAATGAAACAAGTATCATAATTAATTTAATGGCCAATACTGTTGAAGATTTACTACCACTTCCATTAAAAATGCAGCTAATTAAATCGATATCTTTCAAATAATTTATATTACATTTATTTTAGATTTTAAATATATACAACTTACAAAGTCAGATTATATACTTGTGTGTATGTGTTTGTTCTTTGTTTTCCCTATTGTGGCTACCTTTATATATATAATTTTACCCTATGCAACTGAACATGATAATTTGCTTTATGAGTATCATTTTAAGTTCCATTATATCCTATTTAACATTATTAGTGACTTAACTCATTAAAAATCCCTCGAACGGTCTGTGTATAAACGCGGAGTAATATTCATCGCCATTAATTCTTGGAATAGTAATTTTGCAGCGTACGGAATATGAATTTGATAAATATCAATCTTATTATCACAACCCTTACATTCAAATTGGTTATGACTTAATTTAGCAATAACACTCATCAAACCACAATTACCACAAATATGAACTCTGAAAGCATCAGATGCTTCCATTAATCTTTCCTTCAGGAATGCAGCAGCACCGTGTGCAATCATACAATCACGCTCCATCTCACCGAATCTTAAACCACCATCTCTAGATCTACCTTCCACTGGTTGTCTTGTTAACACTTGCATTGGACCACGAGCTCTTGCATGAATCTTATCGTCCACCATATGTCTTAACCGTTGGTAATAAGTAGGGCCAAAGAATATTTGTGCCATCAATTTCTTACCCGTATGGCCATTATACATTACTTCAAAACCACGAGATTGATAGCCATGCTCACGTAATAATTTGGAAATACCTTCAACAGTGATATCAGTAAATGGTGAAGCATCACCTTCATTACCTGATAAAGCTGCAACCTTACTTAGCAAACATTCAATTAAATGCGCGACAGTCATACGAGAAGGAATAGCATGAGGATTGATAATTAAATCTGGAACAATACCTTCAGCGGTAAAAGGCATATCTTCTCTACGGTATGTAATACCAATAGTACCCTTTTGACCATGACGAGATGCAAATTTATCACCAATTTGTGGGACTTTTGTGGTTCTAACACGAACTTTAACAAATTTCAAACCATCTTGGTTTGTTGTAACTAAAACTTGATCGATAATACCATTTTCTGTACTTCTTAATGGAGTAGAGGCATCACGTTTAGAATGATAAGCTGTCCTTTGACCTAACTCTTCTTCATCTGGCGAAATTGGAGTGGTCTTACCAATAATCACATCTTCACCAGATACTCTAACACCAGGGGCAATTAAACCATCGTCATCTAGTTTATCATAAGTACCATGTTTCATACGTAATGTATTTGTACGTTGTGGTTTCTCAAATGTTTCCGTAATAGACATACCATATTTCTTTTCTTGGTCCATATAAGATCTGAAAAATAATGATCTAAATAAACCTCTATCAATAGATGATTGATTCATAATCATAGAATCTTCTTGGTTGTAACCTGAGTAGCATGCAATCGCAACAATGGCATTTTGACCAGCAGGAAGTTCTCTAAATTTCAAATATTCCATAGAACGTGTGGTACCTAATGGCTTTTGTGGATAATACAAAATATTGGCCATAGTATCCATACGAACGTTATAATTGGTTAAAAAGACACCCATAGCTTGTTTACCCATCGCAGATTGATATGTATTACGTGGAGATTGGTTATGATCCGGGAAAGGAATAATGGAAGCAGCAACACCCAGGATCATCGAGGGATGAATTTCACAATGTGTGAAGGTAGTAGTATGTTGTACTGACTTGATACGTTTAGCTGGATCCATGCTATCTAGCAACTCCTGCTCTTCTTCTTGTTCTACAGGTTCAAGATCTTCTGGCTGCATAGCAATCAATATTGTTTCTTCTTCCTCTGCATCAATGTATTCAACAAGACCCTCGTTTAATAACGAAGTCCATGTGTATTCTTCAGAATCTTCAAATCCACCCTCAATATCTTGATATTCCGTTGCCATCAATTTATTAATATGAGATTTTCTGACCTTTAACTCCTTGTGACCCAATTTCTGATCGTCTTCGACAATAAACAATGGTCTGTACACTCTACCAGCGTCAGTGAAGATTTTTAATTCTTTTTCACGAATATCTCTAACCATGGAAACTTCTGGATTTATATCACCTTTTCTTCTTAAAGTTCTTAAGGTTTCCATCAATCTTGCAGGGTTTCTATGGACACCGTGCCAAACACCATTAACGAAGACTCTTGTTGCATCAGGAGATTGGTGTGGGACATAATCTTCTAGTGGTTCCATACCCCATTCACTTAAGAAAGTAATAATAGGCATTGGATCAGTACCAACAGAGATAGAAGACATTAATGATAAATTTTTAACTAAACCACACGCTTGACCTTCTGGAGTTTCGGCTGGACAAACAAGACCCCAATGTGTATTATGTAATTGACGTGGCTTAGCTAACTTACCATCACGACCAATTGGAGTATTAGTTCTTCTTAAATGTGAAAGGGTGGACGAGTAGGTATAACGATTTAGAACTTGAGAAACACCTGCTCTTGAAGACATCGCTTTCTTTTGTTCACCCCAGTTACCAGTAGCTAAGGCATATTTTAAACCGGAGGTAATTGTCTTAGCATTAATAGCTAATTTCATGTTAAAATCATTGGCTTCTTCGACAGTCCTTTGCATATAACGGAAAATATCTTTTGTTAATTTTCTGAACAAAGTTTTGAATAGTTGACCTAATAATGGACCAGCTAAATCTAATCTCTTCTTACCAAAATGATCACGATCATCTTGATCCTTACGATCTAAAGCACACAATAGTAATCTATTAATCATGTAACCAAGGAAAAATGCTTTTCTACTTTCAAAACCTTCTAGTTGTGTAATATGTGGTAAGAATTCTTTTTGTAAAATATCCTTTGCATATTGAATTCTCTTTTCTTTCTTAATACCTAATGCAGTACCACGACGACCAATGAAATCTAAAGCAGTTTCACGGTCTTGAATAACGAAACCATCCTCAACACAAGGTTTCAACATTTCCAGCATTTGCCAATCATTGACGTCATAGCAAATATGTTCAAGGATTTCACCATCTGGGATGATACCTAACGCTCTAAAAATAATAACAATTGGGATATCTTGTTTAATATACGGTAAAGTAGCTTTAATAGTACGTGCAGTACTACCTTCACGACCATAAAGTTTCACTTGCAATTGACTGATAAATCTTGAACCTTTTTCCAAAGCAGATCTAATTTCAGCAACATGAGAAATTGGTGATGGGGCAGCTTTCTTAAAGACTTGGACAATGTTACCTGCAGAACGTTCTTGTGCAATAAGAACTTTTTCTGAACCGTTAATGATGAAATAACCACCCATATCGAAGGGACATTCTTTCAATTTATACAAATCTGACTCAGTTGCATCACTTAAATAACAATTCTTGGATCTTAACATAACTGGTAAACGACCAATAAAAACTTTACCACTTTCACCATCATCTTCTGATTCTTCTGCAATTAATTCATATTTTAATTCTCTGCCTGGAACGTCAACAGCTTCGTAAGTTCTCTTCTTGACATCAACGAATAAACCAGAAGAGTATGTCAGGTTACGCAAACGGGCTTCTTGCGGGTATAAAGCATGAGTAACACCATCAGATTCATTGACCATTGGTTTTGTTACATAAATTTTACCAAAACTAATCTCATATTTCCTACTGATGTTATCTGATTCAGTTGTGTGCTGTGCTAATTGTTCTAAGATCATAGTTGAATCCTCTGAGATAATATCTTGCAAGGTGTAATCCACAAATTGGTTGAAGGAATCTAATTGTTGGGATACTAAACCCTTCTCACGAAAGAATGAGGAAATTACTGCCCATGAATCTTCGGCTGTGATTGGAGCTTCTTCATCGTCGAATCCATATGGATCTTCTTCGTAGTATTCTTCATTATTCGACATATTTCTTTAGTATATTATTTTGCTATCTGGGTTTTTAATAAGTATATATTAGTATATATATTCTTCTTTTAAAGGTGGGAAAAAATGAGTAGAATAGTATGCCGTTTCACAGGTGTATATCACGATAATTCAAATTGGTTAATTAATAAAATTAATTCCTGCAATTTTCTATTATATTTTGCACGTAATGAGTGTACTTGGATTTAGCTGTGATGAATAGCAAAATAAACAACGGTAAACGATAATAAAATAAGGTTAAACCAAACGATACGACTAAATGGATTTGTTGTTCAACTAAATAATACTCTGTAAACTAATGAAGTCGTCTTCCAAGTTGTTCTAATCCTTTAAAAAGAGTCTCTTTGAAGGGATGCAACTACTTAATCACTGCTAGCATATCATCTATCAACGTTTAAAATTATTTATTTTTGTTTTGCCACCAAAACAGAGAAATTTCGCTGGAAGAAAAAAAATTGTTGCAGGAGAAAATAATTTTATCGCAACACACGAACATCGTGAACGACGAACATAGTTAAGTAATAATAATATACCGATATTCAATTAGAATAGCTCTTAAAGGTTTAGTTTGAAACTGAAATGGTGGTTATTTATTGTTAAAATTTTAATTCAATATGTTTGATGTAGCTGTTTCTTGGTTTCACATTTAAAATCATTTAAAAAAGTACAACCATGATAGGAAACAGTAATGTGAATTACAAATCACTATGAATAATAATAATATATATATATATATATATATAAAGGGTATCTAGGATTGAGTCGGTGTTTTATTATTTCTTTGACATAAATTTTTTAGATTCATCGATCAAATCATTAATAAAATCATACTCATCATAGCTTCCGTTATTGGAAGATCCCCCCTCTGAAAATCCGGTCTGAAACGTAAATTCAGATGCATTATCTGGGGTTCCATTTGGGTCTGGTGTACCTGAATTAGATCTTCTTCCATTATCAGTTGCACCTGAAAAAAACGAAAAAGGTGGTGTTCCACTATTATTACCTGTGTTATTATTGCTATATGCGTTTGCGTTTGCGTTTGAGTTTGTATTTGTGTTTGCATTAGTAGAATTTTTAAAGTTTGACTTGGCAAAATTCAAATTATCACGAATATAATTTCTAAGATTACATAAATTCAATTCAATGAATTCAAAGATTTGTGTAATATAATTTGTCTCTGGGTAAAGATTTGCATACCTCCTGGTTAGAGATACCACTGAGTCCGTATAAGCCCCAAATAAATAATTATTCACCAAATTTTGATCTTTTACATTTACATTATATTTCTTATTGTAATAGTTCGTAAATCCACTCTGATAAAATTTTGCAAATTGTTCAAATTTAGATTTCTTGGGATCGTTCAGATTATTAATAAAATTTAAAAATGTCGATGTAAATTGTTCTTGTTCTTTAATATATTTCTGGAATTGTAATAATAGTTCCCTTGTTAATGAAACATTCAGGACTACTGATATTAATGATTTGAATGGTATGAGATAATAAACCATCGTTACCGGTTTTAAGTATGGTACTATCAAATACACTATTCCGAATATACTCCAATATTTTAATAACAGGGAATTTAATGTAAAATATTCTTGTTGTTTAAGTATCGACATAGAGGTCTTCTTCAGTGCTGATGACATTTCATTGGAATCCTTGGAGAGATGTAAAAATTCTAGAGTTATTTGTAATGGAATAATCACGGCAGTGATAAACGATATTGGTTGAAAGATTAGGTTTAACATGTTTTTATGGTTTATTTCTTTATTGTTAATGCTATATGCAAATATGTAATCGAGCTTAAGTTATATATATCTTTTCTTTAACAGTGTGTTAAGTTACATTAGGCACATTCGTTTTGTATCATGTGTAATTTTTATTTTTACAATTGTACGTTTTTGGAGTTTTAACGCTGCCGCACGTTTTGATTTTGTTTAAATTTTTAATTACCATCAGTGAAGTAAGATTCATCAACAAAATATTAAAAGTACTAAAATGCAAAAAAGGATAATTCAAGAAAATATATTATTATCATTATGTAATAGTGCAATCCCATCTATTTTATATATATACATCATTCTTCAAGTAATCTACCTAGAATATCTTCAGTTTCTTGTGGGGAAGCTATCCATAGAGTAGATCCAGCTAATCTTGCTTTAAAATCATTTGCTGAACCCATAGGGGCAAACTGATCACCTACATGCAATGTTTGTGAAGGACTGATCGGATGTTCAGGGTTACAGAAATTTTGCAAACATTGAATACCTAAGTTTTTGCCACCAATATCACACCAAACATCACTACCACCATCAAAGCAACTGAATTGGATACGTCTGGTTGGTGGATAATTTTGTAATGTACTTTGTAAAGTCAAAACAATTTCTTCTAGTTGTTCTCTTGATAATTTAACAGGAATATTTTTTTGTAAAGAACGATCAAATCTTTTTCCCGGGACAATTCCTACCGCTCTTTCTTTTCTTATAATTGGAACTTCTTGTGGTAAATTTAATCTTCTTTTCAATGTATACAATGCTTTTTCAGCAAAATCTAATGTACTTTCTATATCTTCCGATGACCACGATTTAATTTCATCTGACATCCAAATACTTCTTTCAATTGGCACCAACCCATATCTATTTTCATCACCTTTATATATGAATAGATAGTTTGATTCACCGCCCATAACACTTAAATTTGATTTTTGTTCCTCTGTTAACAATTCGGAGGTGCGCAATTCTGTCATTAAACCGGCTAATCTTCTTTCATAAGATTCTGCTTCATCATATCCTGCAGCAGTAACTATACCGACTTTAATATCATGCTTTAATAGTTTTATAATATAGGGAATAATAGTGTTCGTACCATTTAAGGAACCACCATCTTCATATAATGTGACATCACCATCGAATGTAACCAATTTTAATGGTTTTCCATTTATTTCGCCTAACTTTTGTTGTTTGATAAAATGAAAAATTTGTGCAGTATTTAGGATATGTCTAACATCATTAAAACTAGGCGAAATCATTCTTCTCGAAGATATGGCTTTTTTAGAGTCCTCCCATAAAAATGCTTTTTCCAAGGGCAATGGTGTGAAAAATGCACCAATTGATGGAACTAATAAGTTTAACCTCGATCTTCCCAACGAAGACTTTTTCAGAAACTTCTCATCATTGGCTGAATTATGAGCATCAAACTCTATCTTATTGTTAATCAACTCTTCAACATCCTTTAGAATCTCTGCATATTTGGACTTGACACGCTGGGTTGTTGTCAAATCATCTGTATCTTCTTCATCATGAGAAACCGCATGAAGAACGAATGGTGTGGCTAATAAACCCTTCAGCCACTCAATAAATTCATCCTTTCTATGACTTTTTAAATGATATTCAACTCTGTACCTTGATGACATTATGGCTAAATTTCTTTTAGTATCCTTTATAATATTACTACTTACAGCCCTTCTAAATAGAACAACTTAGTAATAGCTTAATAATTGACACAATTTATGAGCAATACACTTCTTCCCTCGTGTTCTTATATATGATTACCTTTTGAATAGGGGGGGGGAAGAGAGGGGGAATACAAAACCATTTAGCAAGACAAGGCTTGAACGTGCCTTTTCTGATCTACAGGATGCGTCCGTGTTCGAATCTCTCAGGGTACATAATTACATAACGACAGAATATTTGGTAATTTATTACAAATCAACACATATTATGCAATACGAATACTATTATTCTGAGAAAAGGAACCATCAGAGGTTGAGTTTTTTAATTTCACATTAATATTTAAATCTTTAATTACCAATTCATCGGGATAAAATAAAAGCAGGTTGTGACAAAATATTTTGATATTGAAATTCAATTGCGTCAGTGCACTTTTGCGTCATTTCAGGGCGACATTAAATGTAGTTCAATCAAATTTGCGATTAAAATATATTTTAATGATTTGGATATATTTAAATTTACTATAAAGGTCCTTTTCGATTAGATAAATAAAAGTACATAAATGTCTGAAGAGAACTATATCAGAAGTTTCCCCGAGGAAATAGAGTCCCGTAGTCCAGCCTATGTGAACCAACAAAAGTTTGGACGAGAAGAACAAACTAAGTTTATAAATGCTTCTGTTTCAACCCCCCAAAGTAACCCATTGGTGCCAAACACACAACAAGAACCAATCCAATCAGATCAACAATATCAATTCAAGGAAGATCAATATTATAATCTAAATTCAAAAACCAGTGGCGCTCCGATAGGTACACATGGCCCAAATGACACATTTGAACAAGTATTTCCTATAGAAGCAAATAAAAAAAAATTAAACGATTGGCCATTTATTCTTGTATTCATTCTAGCCTGTTGTGCATTTATTGCAATCGCTGCAATTACATTACGTGCCTGGTCGCGAACTTATTCAACAACAGGTTCAGGAATATACACGGCATATGACACAGGGACTTTAAACACAAATTCTTCAATTCTATTAATCCTTTCCTGCACAATCTCTATAGTATTTGCGTTTCTAGGTATTATTTTCTGCAGGCTTTATCCTAAATTTTTTATAATCATTGGGATGATCGCAAACATTATTGCTGGCGTAGGAACTGCTATTATGTATATGTCCTTACATTATTGGTCAGCTGGAATTGTATTTCTCATATTCACATTATTTACCGCATTTTGCTATTGGGGTATGAGACATAGAATTCCATTTACTGTGGTAATTCTAAAGACGATCATAGATGCCATGAAAACATGCCCTCAGACTCTTTTAATATCATTTTTAGGAACATTAGTCAGTGGTGCATTTGGAATTCTCTTCTCTGTGGTAATTGTGGCAACTTATATGAAATATGATCCAAGTTCTTTAAATTCTGGATGCGACGTCTCTGGTGGATCTTGTTCTCATGCCAAATTAATTGGAGTTCTTGTCGTTTTATTCTTTTGTGGGTATTATATTTCAGAAGTTATTAGAAACGTTATCCATGTCAGTGTGTCCGGTGTTTACGGATCATGGTATTATATGTCAAAGTCAGACCAAGGTATGCCAAAAAGGCCTGGTTTTGGTGCATTTAAAAGGGCAATAACCTATTCATTTGGATCAATTTGTTTTGGATCATTAATTGTGGCTTTAATTGAAACATTCAGACAATTTTTAACTCTCTTAAGACAAAGCTCAACTACAGGTCAAAATTTTGGTAATTGGAGTCAATTTCTTTTCTTATTTATTGATTGGATGATTGGACTCTTGAAGTGGATAGCACGATATTTCAATCACTATGCATATGCCTTCATTGCGTTGTATGGTAAGCCGTACCTAAAAGCAGCTAAAGAAACATGGTATATGCTTAGCGAAAAGGGAATTGATGCCTTAGTCAATGATTGCCTAATTAATGTCGCGTTAGGGTTTTATTCACTTTTTGCAAGTTATATGGCAACATTATTCGCCTTCCTTTATCTAAGATTTACCACCCCACATTATAATTCCAATGGAAATTTTAATGCTCCTTTAATGGCTTTTTCGTTTATTATTGCGTTACAAATCTGCAATATTGCGAATGAAGTTATTAGATCTGGTGTTGCAACATTTTTTATTGCCTTGGGTAATGATCCTGAAGTATTTCTGGCATCATATCCAGAAACGTTTGATGAAATATTTAGAGCTTATCCAGAGGTTTTAAATAAACTAAGTCATAAGGATGTTTAATATATATATATATGTGTGTTTATTCGCTAAAATACATAAAAGATAATCAAAATAAATTGATTTTATAATTTTGTCATATATTTAAGGCAAAATTTTTTAATCCACCCTTGGAGAAACATGCTTTCTTAAATACCATTCAACAAATATTCTGATACCCTCTCTAACCTTTCTATAATCTCTCTTATTCAACCCATCAACAACTGCCTTTAATAAATGTTCTCTTTCCTTATGCGTGACCTTATCTAATCTACTAATAACTTCCATGATATACTGTGAACACACTGAACTATCATTATTATTGAGTTCCATGAGCAATCTCAAACATTTAACAATACAATTAATTGCATCAGAGTGCGCCCTTGACTCAAAATTAGTTACTAACCCAGAAAATAAAGCAAACAAAAGCTTTGCACCTTTATTAACAATAATTTCATTCATAATTTGTTGCCTCCATTCATTTGGTACATATTCCAAACTCACAGTGGAGATTGGTGGGGTTCTAAAACCCCATGATATTATATCATCCAGACAACGCAAAATGTATACGTATGCATCGTAGTTCTCCAACTTATCGACGCTAATAATTGCTACATCAACAACATTACCTAGTAATTCAGTTGATAGAATGAATTCTTTTGGATAAAACATAACTAAATCAGATATCATTGCGAAAAAATCTAAAACAATTTCGTAATAGGTATTCAATTGGGCTGTATCCATTTTATTAAAATTAATAATAAATGTAGAACATTGAGAAAGGGCAAACTGCCAAACATTTTCTTTCAGAGCTGGTGGCACTGGATAAGCCTCGTCATCTCCAAATACAACAATAATTGAACCAGAACACCATAAAAATGAACCATGTCCAGTTTTAGCATAACCATTAACCAATAATTCTGCTACAGAACCTAATAGTGGTTCACAGAATAGATGAAATCTTTCAAACAACCTTCTTAAAAATTTACAAGTTCTTTCAACAATAACTGTATTGTTAACTGCATTTTCATCTACTAATAAAAAGTTTAGATAGTTCCAAATTTTTTCAATTAATGGTAGCAGTGGTTCGGTACCTTGTTGAGGATACTCAAATCTTGGCTTTAAAGATTCAAATAAGGCATAGAATAAATCGATTCTATCAGCAATTACATCATCACCAGTTCCAGTTTCTTTCCAATATTTAACTAAATTTTGCATTCGTACTAAGTTATCATCAACCAATTTACCAAATTCTATAGCGATAGTATCAATCGATTGGTTATTAATAACTGCACTCAAACCCTGACATAATTCGAATTGTGACTCAATATCCTTTTCTAATACAGTTTGAATATTGAAATAAAATCCAATCAATTGACCTAAGAACCCAGTCAACAATTCCGAACAATCCGAACAGAAATACATCAATGCATGAGATGAAGCAGTAATAATGTCTCTTGCATCTGTATTATTTGCAATATTCCCAACATCTTTGCATTTTTCAAAACCATTAAATATATACTGCAATTGCATTTCCAACATTTCTGGGTGTTTTGCAGTCCATTCTGTATAACGCCCCATGACTAAGGTTGTTGCGTATCTAATTTTTGGATGACATTCTGGTAAAGTACATAAAATTTGGAAAATTTCTGGAAGAATTTTGTTTTCTCCAAAGGAAATTTCTTGAGCCATCGTACGTAAGGAGAATAGTGGAGCTTCTAATGCTTGCCAGTTTGTTGAAGGATCATAAGTTAATGCAATCTTTATCTTATGTAAAGGTTGACTCAATGCATTTACAGTACCAACCACAGCAGTACAATCCTTAAGTACATCACCCATGTGGTATCTGAATTCTTTAAATTTATCTTCGTTTTCCTTAGAACTGAATCCAGACGAGGGGTATTGCAAATGGCTAATAATACCATCTATTAAATCAACAAATATTGGAGTGAACAGTTTTCTTGAAGCTTGGTATCTTGGAAGAACTAAATTTTGTTTTAGGTTGAACCAAAATGGGAATGTATAGGAGACAATATCTAAATCTGGATTTTTACACGTTAGGTTTAAAAGGATTGCGACCATTGGCTGGAATACCTCGGGTGATTTCGATATAAAAACACACCAAGCTTCACCTGCTTCAACAAAAAGACGAGTTAAACCATCAAGGATTTCTGGATTGTATTCATCTTCTACAGATGTTTTATCCACAGTCAATATATTTGGCAACAGCTTTACTTGTAATGCCGTTAATTGTTCATATAGAGCCATAATCAACTGTTCACTTGATAAATCTCTACTTTCCTTCAATATTATACAAAGGCAATCTACTGCCGCATCGAAAATGTCATCATCAGTGCCATTTGCATTTAATAACGATTCAAATACCAGAGACATTAATGGTTGAATGGTTAGTAGTTGGTCAATGGGGAATTCAAAGGACCACGAGGCTAAACAGCGCAGGATTTGTTCTAGGGTAATCGAGATTGTTCCTTGTGTAAGCATTTCAGTACATTTAACTAAAAACTGGAGGACATCTTCTGCTATGGAATCGATCAATTCATTAATTCTAGAATCATATTCATCCTCAGAAAGGGGAATAGAACCGATATCCAAAGTTTCCTCAGGTAAGATTCGCAGGAAGTTCAACAAAATCGATGGATATGGATTTAAAGTTGTAATAATCTCAAATATTGGATTTTTCCAATGTAGGTCCTGAATAGCTAATCTTGCTAACGCAACATTTAATTGGGTGATTACTAATTTTTGTGTATGTGTCGTTAACAGACTTAGTAGGGAATCCTTAAATTGTAATAGTGTGTTTCTGTTGTCAGAGGTTTCTAGTTGGGCCAAATCATAAGTGACTTTATTTCTTAAAGTTTGTGCGGCAAATATATGCAATTCCAATAGCAAAGTATCAGGCTTCATAAGGACATCATGGCATATGGACCATGCCTCCATAGATCTCTGAAATTGTTCTAAATAATGCAATGCTTCATTCTTTTCATTTTGGGATACATTTGAAGATATGCACTGAAGAGCATTTTGAACGTCTGTCAATTGGTACGACATGGCTTTGTATGAGTACTGAGGAAATGGACACAAAAATACCTCCTTGTTAATATTCTTAGGATAAAGAAATGTATAATATGCTAACAATTAGTTGACTTTGATTATCAGTTAATCCAAAAATTTTTCTTGTTTTTTTAATTTACATAATTTTTAATTTTTTTCTTAATTTTTTTTCTTTCCAATATTAACATTCCAAAAAATATCATATATGTACATAAAGAAACAGTTAATTGATGAATGGATTGGTATAGACAGGTAGTTTGAGAGATAAGTTGTCAGAGAAATTGAATAGGAAATTGTACATTTAACGATTAAGAAGGGAAGAACACCGAATTAACATATAAATAAACGTATAATGTCATTAAATAAACCCAAAGCTATTATTCCACCAATAAATTGTATATTTAATTATCTTCAGCAGCAGACGGTAGTAACATTTTGGTTATTTGAACAGACGGGGATACGAATCCGTGGCAAGATCAGTGGGTTTGATGAGTTTATGAATGTTGTAATAGACGATGCGTTAGAGATACCTGTTGACTCGAAGACTGGTACCGAAAACATCGAAAAGGGTAAGAAATTGGGTAAAATTTTACTAAAAGGTGACAATATAACGTTAATTACCTCGGTTGATGATGATGAAGAAGATTCCGGGGATGACAATGAAGATGAGGCATGAATAGAAATGGAGACTATTGAATATGAATGAGAACTACTAAATAGGAATAACGATTATTAAATAGGAATAAAGACTATTGGATTTATATACACGAGTATTCTTATTACCTAAGATATATAGTATAGTGACTTACAATGAAATACATAGATAGATATATACGCAATTATGGTAAGATATTATCAACATTATTTTTTCTTTCATTTAGCAATTGTTCGTTCTTCAACTTGACCTTTTCATTAAATGTGATAGATTCATTGCTCAAGAAATCCTTTATGATGGGTAAACCTGGGTTAGTGGTCATAACTGTTCCGAATAATGCATCCCCAATCTTTGTTTCTAGATTGTTCTTCTTTGTATTGTTTTTGAATTCCAGTATAGAGTTAGTAGAGAACCTTGTAGTCTTATCGAAAATTGAGTCGATTTCTTTTAATAATTGAGTTTCATTAATGATATACTTATCTGTTTCATAGTATAAATTCAATAGTCTCTCTAGGTTTCTCTCCTTTGCCTTGAACTCAATAAATTCTCTATTGTAGTTTCTTTTCATTTTCATGAGTTTAATCTCGTCATCAGTTCTCTTCCTCAGTAATGGCTGTTTGACGATATGGTCCAATGAAGGTATGGTCAAATCTGAGGATTTCTGGAGATCGATCAGTTTCAAGTCTTCTTTTCTCTTTTGTAACAGCAGTTCATTCTTCTGTTTAATAAGCTTTTCCTTGGCCAACAGTCTGCTTTCTTCCTTACGAAAGGCGTCTGAGAGGTATTGTCTACGCAATTCAGCCTTTTTGGATTTCATCTCCTGGATGCTATTCTCCGCTACTGCAAGCGCCTTTGGTTTAGGGACGGAATTCTCAATCAGAGTCTCAACATCAATAAATGTGACTGGTTTTGGAAATCTATGAGACTTGTTTGGATGCTTGATCCCATCAGCATAACCTAGACCATTCTTACCCTTTGGCAACGGTTCCTTCGACTTTGCAATCAAAGTAGTCTGTTTAGTAGTTGGATTTTTCAAGATAGATCTTGTGACAGGCAACACACCACTTTTAAAACCGTGTTGAGCAATACCTTTCCCCATATTTGATTGATTGATTGATTGATTGTCTTGGCTTGTCTTACTGTTTTTCCTTATTCACCATCTTGTATAACAATGAAAAATCAGTTCAAATCTTGAAATCAAACGAGTTTTTTGTTGTTGAAACAAAAAAACAGAATTTGTCTGTGGAAACCGCGTCCGGGTGAGGTATCCAGCACAACACCACACTGTAAAACACAGACGGGAGACGTTTTGTTCCTTTTTACTGTGGAGACCCGGATCGGTTTGCAGAAAGAAGAGTTCGATAGAAACAGCGTATTCAGATTGAATGGGATGTGAGTGTTTGGTTGATATAATGCATAAGGATGTATCGTATTTGATAGAACAAGAGTAGATAGAGAGACTGTTTAAATCCAGTCCAGTTCGATAAGAAGACCCACGCTGTTAATATACCTGTGTAGTATACTATCTCTATAGAGTTAAGGATTCTAGAAAAAAATAGAAAACCATAGAAAAAAAATAAGGATATATATCTGGCTATAGGATATTCTCTACACCAAGACAACAAATATTTAAATTCCAGGGGATAAGAGAACACACAACACGATAAGATACAATACAATACGATAGCCTTTCATAACATACAAATATACGCTGCTTTTATTTCTCTCTGTTTTGTTCTTGACTCATTATCCAACCAGCCCCGCACCTAGCACCTAGCACTTACACTCGCAATAGCACTCTCTATCAGATTTCAAATTTGATTCATTTGGATCGGGAAAGAATTCAATCAATCCTCAGAAGGTCTATCTCATTTTATTCTGTTCATTCCTTTTTTCATCCGTACAATTAATTTATACCATTTGCATACACATTCCGTACTACTAATATTATGACTAACCTGGATTACGAAATCTATAAAGAAGGTGGTATCCTTAACGATAGGTACCAGAAGATCGAAGATATCAGCGAAGGTTCATACGGCTACGTATCCCTAGCTAAGGACATAAAACTGAAAAAACTAGTCGCCATCAAATACATCTTCAAACTAGATCCCGCTACAAATGACTCAGAGAGGGATTCGAATTCAGATTCATCTAACCGCTCCTCCAACGAGAAGATAGAAAACTTGGAAAACCATAAAAGATCCCTCATTTCATCAAATGTCAAATCGCGCTTATCAAACAATATATGCCTAGAGGCAATGTACGAAGTAGATATACAAACAAAGATAGGAAAACATGCTAATATCGCAGAACTGTTAGATTTCTTCGATTCATACATCATAATGGAATACTGCACAGGCGGAGACTTGTATGAGGCAATCAAAGACGATATCATACCAAGAAAAACTAAATCGATTACCCATATAATCTCACAGATCATCGATGCAGTCGACTTTGTGCATCAGAAAAACATATATCATAGAGATATCAAGCCAGAAAACATACTGATCACGGGAATAGACTGGACTATTAAGCTTACAGACTGGGGTTTAGCAACCACAGAGGAAACTTCCATGGACAGAAATGTTGGAAGTGAACGGTACATGGCCCCTGAATTATTCGAGTCAAATTTGGATATACAGGAACGTAAAGAACCTTACCAGTGTAATAAAATCGACTTGTGGGCCATGGGGATTGTATTTCTTAATATCGTCTTCCAGAAGAACCCATTCCGTGTGGCTAACCAGTCGGATAAATCATTTTGTTATTTTGCAGCAAATAGAGAAGCTTTGTTTGATGTCTTTTCAACTATGGCTTACGATTTCTTTCAAGTCTTAAGGTACTGTTTAACAATTGATCCAACAAATAGAGATATGAACAAGATGAGAGCAGAGTTGTTAAACCTATCTGAATACACTCTGGATGATGAATATTATAATAGCGTCGAAGATGAATATGATATAGACATTCCATTGATTAGTCCAACTAAATCAACAACATCTACTGGTTCAACTGCAACGACTACGACTACAAGAACAATCAGTGAAACAAATCAACAGCCGGTTCCACCTTCGTCTGCACCTGTCACTTTGCCTACCCCAGTATCTTCTTCAAAACCATTACCTCAGATTAAAAACGATGATTTTGAAATTGATACAAACAAATTCCATGCAGAGATTTTAAAGACAAATACACCACCTTCCTCAACTAAGACTAGTGGAGGAATGAAAAATACAGCATCATCACCTTTACAACAGCCGCCTTATGTCCAACATACGCAAAATGCACAGATCCAGGCACAGGCACAGGTACCAACATCGGCACATGGACAAGGGAATGCACAGACACAATCGCACTCGTCAAATAGCAGCACAACCTTCAAGAAACCATTTGAACCTCCTAGATTTAAGGTCACACAAGACGCGTCCAATAATAATAATAGCAGTAACAGTTCATCTCATCATTACGCAACTTATAATGAAAATTACAACACCTACAAAAACACTATTCGTAATACAAAACCACATATCAATGTGAACAACTCAAATAATTTCTACAATTTACCAGGGTATAGAGAAAGAGCCAAATCTGTTCCAAAATTGAAATTCAACAAACGTCCTCGTGTCAAGAATGACCATCACAACAATAAGAATAAAAACAACAACTATTACAACTATAACAATGTTAAAGGAATTAAAATTGGAAATAGGAATAAAAGTATTATCTATAAAAACTCAAGAAAACCATTGGGTATCCCAACTCCAAATACCCACATCAATAATTTCTACCACAATTACAACAAAGGCAAACAAGATAAATTCAATACAAGAGATTATTTCACCCCACCAAGTGTCCAACACAGATATATGGAAGGTATATTTGATAAGAATTACATCGATAGTAGACATCATAAACAGTATAAACAATTTAACAGTAGTAATCTAAGCAATGGTACTAGCTATAATAAATCTTGGAACAGCAATAAAAATGGTAACAACAAGTACAGAAGACCAAGTACAACTGGGAACAGTAATGTTGTGTTGAACAAACCAAGGTATAGTTTCAACAATACACCTACGACAAGCGGTGTTCTGAGACGCGATTCAGCGACATCAACCCCCGTGCAACATTCTCCTGGTAGTTATATCCCACCAAGTTTAAGAAATAATTATAGTAATGCAGCTACTGCTACTTCCGCTAACAACATGCTATCAGTGCATTCACATATACCTGATATTTCTACTGTATTAGATGAACCTCAAAATACAACAACACTTCATGAACAATATTCCCATTATAATAACAATAATGTATTTAATGATGAAGATCATGATTCCGATGATATTTTGTTTACATTAGAAGAGAACAATCACGATTTTGTTCAAGATATGAATAATCTATCCTTAAATGACCATTCTCATCATCTTTCTGAAATTGATAAGGAGAATAAAGGTGGTGCTAATAAAGGTGGTATGAACAACGGTGAACATAACGACGTAGCCAATAACGAAAACAATCACAATCCTAGACAGTTACATATACAAACATCAAATGACATGACTAATCACCATAATGATCTACCTGATCTTTTAAAATCACCGTTGAGGCAGGATACTGGGTTAAACTTTGGCTCTTCTGTAAACAATATTGAACGTACGTTGGAAGGTAAACCTATCATGGATATGAACACCCAAGACAAAGTAGAACATAGAGAAAGTTTTGACCATAAATATAAGCCAGGTGTGTATATTCCACCACACCATAGAAGAAGTTCTGATTATTTGACTAACGAGGCAACTTTGTCGGTGACAAACAATTCCATTAACATCAATAATGGTAATGAGAATATGTCCAGCAGTTTTCAGCCATTGCTACCAATAAATCATTCAAATTCCACAGTTGCTTTACAAAATGAGGATGTATTTAGGTATGCTGATAATGACGCGTTGATATTTGAAGATGATGAGGATGACAATGGGATTTTGTCGGTAGAAAACAAAAAGAGGCCAAGTTTTGGGCCTTATGAAATTTATGATAATGAAGATGATGAAAACAATGCTAGAATAAACAAGTACCGTATGAATAAGAGAAAACCGAGTCTACAAGAAGAAATTGTGGTGTCACTAGACCAATACAAGAATAATTGGATTATGTTACAACAACAGAATGAATGAATAAATGAATGATTGTGTGATTATTATTATTATTAATAATTTAATTTTTTTTTAGATCTATTCTTTTTTCCTTCTATATATCTTCACTTTTTTATTTCTTCCAAGTTTTCTTTTTTAAAATACTATTTAGGAATGAATGCATTTATGTATACAAAAAACTAACACAAAAACGTACATACACACCCATATATATATATAATATTAATAAAGTATGGTTTTCATAATGAACGTAATGGGGACCTTTCAAATGTGCCTGAATAATAAAAGGGATATACCATTGTGCTATAGTCATCTTGGATGTCTAAGCCCGGGCATGAATGTACCCCTATTAAATACAAAATCTTGTTGTATATAAAGTGGTATATAAAGTGGTATGTTTATCTTTAATATTGCTCATATTTTGCTTTAGGATAGAAGATAATTCGGTATATAGATTTACCTTATCGTTATTGCCACACCTAAAGTTCAAATCATACCCTCAATATAACAAATGATGTACCGCCACTTAACTACAAGAAATTCCTTACTAACTAGTTTTAGAATAAACCCAAGTCGTTGTTTTTCTCCTATCATCCAGCATAGAAACAAGTATTCCACGGATGATGAATCATATGATCGTTACAAGACAGGGTTTAGTAAGCCATTGGCGATTGCCTTGGTTGTCGGCGCAGGATTATTTGGTCTGATGGCAGTTACTCCCGATAATACAGCTTACAAGTATTTAAAGAAAGCAGAGGAGAAGAAACCCAAGACGAAACCGGACCCAGATAACGAGTTTATGGAAGAGATTGATCCTATTTTAGCGATGTCAGAAAGAGATAACGATATTGCTAAAGGTGTTTCAGACGCTACAGTTGAAAAGGCAGCGGCGGCACCTGCCCCGAAGGAAAAAACCACATAGTTTTCAAAAAAATAATACATCTATTTCTATATATACAAAATTATTTATCTATTTATTTGGTAACTTTCCCCTTTTGTTTCTGTTTTGATTTCTTCTCAGTCATACGCTTTGTAACTTCTTTGACTAGATCCTTTTGCTTCTCCTTGGAAGGAGCAGTAGCGTCATTGAATTTTGTATGTTTTCCTTGGAAATTTTCTTTACTTATGGATAAAACCTGTTTGATTGTATTTTTCGCATGTAATTGTGTGATATCTCTAGACTCTGCATTTTTCTGAATTTTGGAATCCAGTAGTTTTGTCTTGTTAGTATATTCTTTAACTCTTTGTAATTCTGTCATTATCTTATCCATGTCGTCCTTTGACAGGCTTACCACCTTTCCATAAGAGAAAAACAGAGAGTTTAAGATGTAGGTAAAAGTGTTTATAATCTCTAGCTTGCTTCGTTCATTGCTTTGGTTGATGAGTTGTTCGTCAAGTGGTGTTTTTGTTAATTTCAACAGTAGTGGTCTAAGTATGCGAATTTGTTTCTTCAAGTTCGATATGTATGGTTTTATGTTTTTGATGTCCTGATCCATTGTAAAGATGCTGATTTGATGGTGAAATTACTTATACAACCACTTTGTATGTTGTTTGATAGCTTTTCTGCCATAATAACTTCCAATACAAAATTTTTCAGACATCCTGTTTTGAAATCTAACTGGATTTGCGATGAGATGAAAGAAAGAAACCACTTGAGTACTATGACCGTATGTAATGATATTTGTTTTTTGTCGAGGAAACTGTTTAGCAGGGTAACAAAATAAGGTAGAAAAAGATATATACATAACTAATAAAAGGATGTTAGATTACTTCTTATTATTATGATCCTAATAGCACGCAGCTACTTGGTCTCATATGTAAGATATAGTCTAACTACTAGGTAATATATTTATGTATATATAAAACATACTAGAGGTAATTCTTATAAGGAATTATGCTGTCCTCGGAGTTCAGTGAAATTTTGCACCTAATGTTTTGTTACCCTATTCATACTATTGGTTAGATTTCAACAATTAAGATAAGGTATATTGAAACATAACTATCACAACTTGCTAATCAAATAAAGGTGCTATCACCTAAGATATCCTATTTGTATGTCATTTTCTCTCAATAAATGTACTAGAAAATTATATTGAAACGTTAAGTTAAATTAATATATTCATATTAATACTTCTCGCCACCAAATCTGTCAATCATTACGGGGG
>JAJLYB010000076.1:0-57841 GCA_030674245.1 Jamesozyma piceae
TATAGGATATCAAGTTTAATACGAAGGTTACTAACAACCACGAACGCGATTGAACACGAAACACGAAAATAAAACAATAGCATATAGAAAGTTATGAACGACACGAGTGTTCATATAAGGAAATCAATGTTCGACTACAAACAATTAACTTATAATGGTCACAGATGATGGTCAACGAGAATAGTATAACTTATCGACGGTGTGAAAAAATTTCACACCTTACTTCACTTCCCAGAGACGTTAAAATAGACCAGTACTTCAAGTATACAAACTGATTGATATTGATTCTTAATTAATTAATTAATTTATTTATTTATTTTACATAATTATTATTTTATAATAAACTGAAATGTAATACAAAGATTATAATTGTTCAAATTACTGTCAAAATAAAAAGATAACAATATTAGTTAAATGCATACAAAATAATAAAAATCTTTATAATTGGTATATTTAAAACAGAACCAATACGAACATATCGTCTAGTTATTTATATAAGAACATATAAAATAGAAGGGAGTAAATTAAGTGCTTTTTGACCGAATATAAAAATCATTTATAAGTGTAAAATTAGAGTAAAGGAGCTATATAAAAAGAACAATAATAAAAATAAAAATCAGTTTCTCTTCTTCATACCTTTCATTGCTTTTGATTTCATCTTTTCTTCTCTTCCAGCTTTAGCTTCAGGACCAGACTCAGTATCTAAATAGAAATCCCACCATCTAAATGACGAGGCATAGTTGCCAATAAAGTAGTGGTGATGTAAATCGTGATGTTCTGCACCAGCCCAGAATGGCATGAAATTATGTAAAGACCATGGGAAGTCGTAACCTGAATGGGCATCTACGGCTTGGAACAATCTAAGAACGATCCAGACACATAAAGTGAATAGATGTAAATCACCAGTGTACATGACATAAAGGATTGGCATACCGACGGTACCAAAACCCAATGTCATTGTTTCTACTGGGTGTGCGTATTCAGCAGCAAGACCGAACGGAGCAGCATATCTGTGGTGTTGTTTATGGATGTATTTATAGAAAACACCATAGTGGAAGAGCCTATGAGCCCAATAATGCCACATATCTTCTAATACGAAGAACAGACCAACTTCTAGGACCATTCTTGTAATAGTTGGAAATGGTACTGTCACTTTGATACCTAATTTTTCACTCATTGGATGGAAAGTCCAAATAGGAATAGCTTCGACTAAGAAATGAGAGATGACGACCGATTTAAGACATGCGAATTGTTCTTTTAACGTTGGGATCTTTGTTGGTTGCAGTTTCCATTTTCTAAAATATGGAATCTGGTCGATAATGAACCAAGGTAGACATCTTGCAAAATACATGAATTCATGAAGGACAAAGAACATCAAACCTGTAGCTAGGACATCGTTATTCATATATGTGTACCAAGCAGCCCAGTACTGTTCTACAGTGTTTAGTTGAGGTTGGAAATGAGAAATATGCTTTAAGGTTTCGCCAAACGTTGGTGCATGAACCAAATTTGCTAATGTAGCGTTATTGAAAACAGCAGACATTATATATTGTAGTTGTACCGTTAAGTGATAACTCTCTTTCTCTTATTAGAGTTTCTGTCGAGTAGGGGAAACGAAGGATATGAAAGATTTCACAAAGAAACGAATAAGTGGTATTCTTAGATGAGATCTAGTTATTGTGAATATTATTTATATGATGAGATAATAATGTATTAATTAAAGAAACTCGTATAAACAAATGAAAAATCTAAACGAGATGAGCTTATCAAATTAATAAGCACAGACAATAGTCTAGTCGCAAGTTACAGACTTTTTGTAAATATATTTAACAGAATAAGTAAGGTGCAATACTGATAGTGAATATATCCGGAATGTCCGTTTTTGTTGCATAGAGAGGGTGCGATGGATCGTGCGAGGTGATTTGAGTACAAGTTTACGTTGATTGGACGAGGCGAAAAGGAATTTGGATTTCTTTTTTGGCAGAAGCCATGGGGTGTAGGCCGTACGGCGCTAGTGCAATGGGTGGGTGATAGAGTCTGTCGTTTTGAACGTCAACGGATCATGTGTGTGGGCGGGTAAACAGTAAAGTGGGTTCATTGCGAGTGTGATTGATTGGCTGGAAGTGCGGTGCTATCAATGTTTGCCAGTCGGATATATATACGCCGCAGGTATCAGTGAATCTCAAGATTGCCTGGTTGTAACGAGACTTGCTCATCAGTGATATCTATATTTTAAGTTTTAGATAAGGTACGTACCACCTCATTGGGAGCGGACAGAGAGGAGAGGAGAGGGTGGATACTCCTTACTGGTATACACCCAATTGATGTGTCGATACTTCTCTTGAATGGTTGCTTCCCCTGAACATCTTGTCTAGTAGCAAAAGACGCCGGAACAAAAACAGAAAAGGTTCGAATAGCAAATTGAGCTGGTTATGGTTGCTGTGCTAGTATATTCCTGCTGTACTTCTTTCCAAGTCGATTGCTTACTTGTGTGTTTCAAGAGCATCGCCCATTTCCAACGAGCAAAAGAGAGAGAATCCAATTCTGTTGAAACCATGTCTCGTTTCTTTTTGAGTTTTCCTTTTCGTGTTCTCCGTCTATGCGCTGTCCTCCTTCCTGCTCTTGCTACCGCACTGGACGTTCCACCTTCCTCTGCCCACCATCACTTGCCCTTGCCCTTGCCCTTGCCCTTGCCCGCGCAAACCCACGAGCACAAACACAAGCACAAGCACGAGCAAATCCCGGTCCTCCATTCTGTCCCCGCTCGCAATTGTTCCCGTGTGACCGTTGTCGACAACTCATTACAATGCTCTATGTTTTTCCGCTTCTCAAATCAACAGCGCACAACTTCATCAGGCAAGCAATCTCCCAGGACTAGACCATACTAAATCACACTCCTGACTCCAGACACCACACACTCAACGGGAAAATCTTGACAAGGTGTTCTCTTTTCGTTTCATGCTACCAAAACACGAGTTTTACGTGTTTTGGTGTTGCTTTTGTTTGTTTTGTTTGTTTTGTTTCTTCTCAAGATAAAAATAAACGTATGGATTATCTCAGCAACTCAAAAGTTTCACTGAAAAATTCACTGAAAAAAAAAGAAATACAATCCAAATATAAATAACATTAAGTTTCACCAATTATCCAATTCATTTTTAATTTACTCTCCTTTCTAAATTATATCTTTTCTGTACACGTACTCTTTCTCTCCTTGTTAATTCAATCCTAAGATCTTTGACTTTGATTCATTTAATTGACTATCCTATATAAAAAGCAAAGAAAAAGATTTAGTGTAACAACTGTTTCATTCGCTTCTCATACAACAACAACAACAACAACACAAATAATAAATATACAATAATGAAAGGTTTAATTTTAGTAGGTGGTTACGGTACCAGATTAAGACCATTAACCTTAACTGTTCCAAAACCATTAGTTGAATTCGGTAACAGACCAATGATCTTACATCAAATCGAAGCTTTAGCTAACGCTGGTGTCACTGATATTGTCTTAGCTGTCAACTACAGACCAGAAGTCATGGTCGAAACTCTACAAAAATACGAAGCTGAATATGGTGTTAAAATCACCTTCTCTGTCGAAACTGAACCATTAGGTACCGCTGGTCCATTGAAATTGGCTGAAGATGTTCTAAAGAAAGATAACTCCCCATTCTTTGTCTTAAACTCTGATGTCATCTGTGAATACCCATTCAAGGAATTAGCTGAATTCCACCAAGCTCACGGTGGTAAAGGTACCATTGTCGCTACTAAGGTCGACGAACCATCCAAATACGGTGTCATCGTTCACGATATCGCCAAGCCAAACTTAATCGACAGATTCGTCGAAAAGCCAGTAGAATTCGTCGGTAACAGAATTAACGCCGGTCTATATATCTTAAACCCAGAAGTCATTGACTTGATCGACATGAAGCCAACTTCTATTGAAAAGGAAACTTTCCCAATGCTAGTCGAACAAAAATCTCTATACAGTTTCGACTTAGATGGTTTCTGGATGGATGTCGGTCAACCAAAGGATTTCCTTTCTGGTACCGTTCTATATTTGAACTCTCTAGCAAAGAAAAACCCAGGTAAATTAACAAAGGGCGCTAACATCGTCGGTAATGCCATGATTGATCCAACTGCTAAGATCTCCCCAAGTGCAAAGATTGGTCCAGATGTCACTATCGGTCCAAACGTCACTATTGGTGATGGTGTTAGAATCACAAGATCAGTTGTATTAGGTGACTCAACCATCAAGGCACACTCTTTAGTCAAATCTACCATCGTCGGCTGGAACTCAACTGTCGGTCAATGGTGTCGTCTAGAAGGTGTCACCGTCTTAGGTGATGATGTCGAAGTTAAGGATGAAGTCTACGTTAACGGTGGTAAGGTCTTACCTCACAAGTGTATCTCATCTAATGTTCCACAAGAAGCCATTATTATGTGATTTTTATTGTTAATTGTTATGAATCTTTATCTTTTTATCTATTTATATCTACTTTCTGTAAAATTTATGTAAGGTTGATCCTTCTTTGTTATATTAGACATTAATCATTTTAATCACTATCTATTTTAAATAATTAATACCAACAAATAAACAACTATATTATGAATATTTTTTTCTTCGTTCTTGTACTCTTGAAGGTTTGAAAATTAAAAAGTGAATAAAAAAGCATGCAACTGAAAGGTATTTATGTATCATAATTTAAATGCCAACTATTTATGTAAAATTTATTTGCTATATTTTATAAATCGTCATTATTATTTATATCATTTCCAATATTTTCCTCTACCTCCCCCTCCCCTCCTACTTCTCCATCATTCTTGTTTGCCGTAAGCGTCTGCAATATTACATTCAAACAATCATCCACATCCTCAGTGGCAATTTCAGTTCCCTCACTGATCATCTTCCTATATTTATGAATCTTTAAATTATCTTCCATAATACCAAGAATACCATCTATTTTTCTTTTTCTTTCAAGTTGTAACGTACTCAACTTAATTGCCATTGCGAGCTTATAACTATTGTCATCATCATTACCGCTAATACCATTATCATTATCCCTAACGTCATTAGTTTCTCTGCTCATGAAATTTTTCAATAATATCCTTTGTTCGCTAGAAAAATTATTGCGTAACCTCGATTTTAATTTGGATATTTCATTCTTTAACTCATTTATTTCATCATTCTTCTTTGTAATCATATCGTCTACAGGAACATCTCCTTCCTGAGCATCTGCATTTCCATCATTTAGAGTTTCAATGATTCGAGAATTAAATGAGTCAACACTATTTTCAATACTTTTAATAGTCTTTTCAAGATTTTTAGCTCCCAGTTCTTTCGTCTGATGAATATCATTGAATTTACCCGCCATCTCCTTCATCGACGATATAATACCTGGTAAACCCCGAGACATTCTTGTAGCAGCTTGTGATGGATACATGATAAAATCACTTGGAGGCATCAATGATGCTTCCATATTCATATCTGTGTTTTCATTTAAACTATTATTAACATTACTACCATTATTATTATTGCCATTAGTATCATAGTTACTCGTCGTATTATTAGTTACATTTGTATTTGCATTCGGATTGCGTTGACTCTCAAGTAATTGCAATTGTTGTTCATATTGGTGGTTCATTATCTCATCAGGTGTCAACCCCTCTTTATTCGGTATCGTACTCAATGCACCATTATTCACTAGCATGTCAAAAAATAATTTATCCCCATTCTTGGCGGCAATATGCAATGCTGTATCCCCATTAGAATTCTGAGTATTTAATAATAATTCAATTCTATGTTGTGGGGCAAAATCTTTTACCTTGGATAAAACAATTTCTAAATAATACACCGCTGAGGGTGTGGAAGATTTCCTCTTTATTATATGATGAATTACAGTTTGTAAATTTGAATCCACATCAAATACAGTTTCATGCAACAGTTGGAATATTCTTGGAAACGTTCTCTTTGTATATGAATTGTGGAACATCGAGCTTCTCATTAATGGTGTCTCACCATTTGAATTTATGGATCTAGGATTCGTTCCAACCTCATATAGTGACTCTACTATTGGTAAGTTACCCATTGAGCATGCCCAATGAAATGCAGTATGTGATTCGGGATCAATTGGTGCATCAATATATGGTGCACTATTTTCTGGAGGAACTAAAAGTTCTTGTGGTATAGATTTATTTGAGCGAATCTCATTAGAAATAAAATAATCCACTAATTTGGATAGATATTTGTTTACTTTGTCATTAATGTCTGAAGTTTGTGGTCTTGATTGGATTGGATACCTGGGAATTGTTGATACAATAGGCGATGTTCCTATACTACCAAACCTTTGTTGATCAAAGGGGTTGGTCTCTGATAACTCACTAGGGGAAGTCGGAAGAGATGGAGATGATGCAACAGATATAGAAGGTTCTTGGTGATGATTATGCTGGTGGTTATTTTGATTTTGGTTCTGTTGCTGTAGTTGCGGTCTTTCGTATGCTAAAAATGGTTTTTGATTAACAAATTTATTAGGCCTTACGTTGTCTCCATCATTATGATTTGGTTCAATATCACTGGAGAGCCCATCGTCGAGATCAATTTCTTTATATTGAGAGTTATATCGTTGAATATTTGATTGATGATCCTCAGTAGTGGTTCTCAAAGAGGGAATTTCATTCATCTTCACTGATTTATTCGGTATAATAGTTCTTGAAAATGCCAAGTCACTTTGTGATCTTTGTAAAGAAACTCCATTGGTTCCTAATTTTCTTTTCTCTTTCAGAGCCTTTGGTGGTCTACCTCGTCTTCTTGTTACTACAGGATTAATGATTGAAGTGTTCATCTTACTAGCCGCAATTGGTGTTGACAATGTATCCGCATTCTTTATGATTTGTTTCCTGTCACTTAAGGCAGACATACTTGCACTCTTAGTAGCTTTTTTTTTGGTCGAGTCTGATCTAGATGCATGGTGATGTTTTGGTGCTGGTGGTGGTGATTCTGCCCCCTCTCTGTGTGTAAAGTCAAATAACTCTTTCAACTCATTATATACCCCAAATTTTCCTGCTAATTGCACTGCAACATTTATAGGCACCCAAGTACCTTGATATTTACCGAAACCACCTTGTACTTTTTCGTGTACTTCCTTTAGGACCTCCTTCTCCAATATTCTAGTTCTTCTAGCCTTGGCAAAGTTTGCTGCCTTCAGTATATGGGTTGCGTTAACCCAATTATCTTTCTTTCGTTTCATGATAGAGCCTGTGGGGTGAATAAATTCATAAACATCCACGCCAGAATACTTGGCAGAATATATTTGATTGGACATTACTCCTCAATGATTGAATAACTATTTATGATGGTTCAATATACTAAATTAAATCTGACAATACCCAGTTAATAATCTAAAATTAGGCCCTAATATTTCGGAGTTTGATTATTTATCAGATGCTATAGACAGTCTAGTTCGAAAAAACACTAATAGAGTTTAATTTTCTTAAATTACAATTATATTCTGACTCAAAATTCTTTCTCAACTTATTTTGGAATACAAATAAATATATTGAATTGCCTTATTCATTTTTAATACACTGTTTTGTTTTGTTTTGTTTTGTTTTGTTTTTCGGTTTTGTTTGTTTTGTTTTGTAAATTTATTTTTCATAACATTTCAACCGGCCCTTCAAAGCGAGGTATCACCCGGAACTGGAACAACATTAACAACATGAGAATAGTTACATAAACTATAAAAGTAATAGTATAGAATAATAAGGTTATTTTCAAAACTTTTATCGGTTACGTATATGTACAGATATGTATATATCTCTATAAAATTTAGGCTATGTGAATGCTCACTGGAAAAAATGTATTAGGTTCTGCATTAAGACATGTTTATCTTTTGATTTGACGATCAGATATATATCCAAGAAACAGTGATATGAATTCTTCATTGTAATTTACTTTATTCCTCCTTAGTGGTAACGCTTGGGGATTTGGTGCGCCTTCTAAACCATAGAAATTATGATCTGCACCTTCTATAATATCAAAAGTGGTTCTATCTTTGAACAGTACAGCGTATTCGTATGCGTCCAGTAGTGGGACAATTTCATCACAAGAACCATAAAATAGCATAATCTCCGTTTTATTATTAATTTCTCTGAATTTATATGTTTCGAGATTTGCGGCAGTTAATATTTCAGGAGCAGGCGTCCAGCAGTCAATGTATTTACCAAATCTAAATGTCCTAGAGTTAACACCGTTAGCCTTTTCCCAACCAGGACTCATACTTGTATATTTTGATAATAGAGCTTGACCCTCAAATCTACCACAACAGTTAACCAATAATGGAATGTACATTAAAGGATTTTGCCTGATATACTCAAACATCGTCAATACCCCACGCGAATGTGCTACAATCATATCAATTTCAAACATTGCGTTTACAATTCTATGAGTGAATACAGAATAAAATTCTTTAAAACAGTTAGAATATATTGTATTAATGATCGTATCAAAATCCTTGATATCTTGCTCTATAGTTCTACCTTCTTCTTCACACTCATTTGGCTCTGAATCTCCTTGTGCCCTAAAATCAAACCTAAGTACACAATAACCTATCTTACTCAAATCTTGTGCCAATTTTGGTTGGTATATCGCATTCTTATGGGATTGATGCCCATGAACCAAAATAGCTACTTTAATAGGACTGGTTACAATTTTAGGAAATGTTACAATTGCAGCCAAGCCTACACCTGTATGATACAACTGGTTCACTATATGAACATACTGTTCCCTGGCCGATAATTTGATGTGATTAGGAACGTTCTGTACTACATTAATCCTGAAGTTTTTGTTGGAATTCATACTGATTTATTAAATCTGGAGCTTTTTTATCCTAAAGATAGTCTATATTATGATTTTTATCGCTTATCCCTTGATTCTCCTTACACGTAATTAGGTTATATTTTAACCTTCAGGTGTATCCTTGTAAGCACTCGAGATATTTATATTAATGATCTACTCGTTTCTATTGACATTAGCACACCAACTCTATTTGTAAAGATCATGCACTATCAAATATGACGTTGGGGTAATGAAAAAATTAGTCAAGATAAGGAAAAATACTATAAAAAATGTTAAATTACAAAACAATAGATAAACGCCGATGCTTGGAGTGGATTTACTTCTTGATTCTAGTACGAAGGAGACTGGTATCTAAAGGAACTGAAAACCAATTACTTTTCATTCTTTCCATTTGATTCAACCCTCTGACTCATGTCTAGTTATGCAATAACATTTATTTAGTCAAATATGATTGTAATTCTTGGTTTTATTCTACTATAGTTATATAGCTGTATGGTCTTATACAAGTATGCGTATACTATCATATATGAAGTTACAAGTTATATATATACAGGTAAAGGTTATGCCTTTCTATCGGCAATTGCTGTGTCAGTACCGAAATTTTCAATTGTCATCATCATCGTCATCATCATCATCATCATCATCACCATCAGAAGAAGATAGTTCTACGCCTAGCGTTTCCAACTTTTCCTTATATTTCAAATTTTTCTCATCAAGTTCAGTAACTAAAATCATCAAATCATCTAGTTCTGTTCTATCCTCAGATTTACTCTTGTAATCTCTGCATTCATTCTTTAGTTGACTAACCTCTTCAATTAACTTTTTTAATTCGATATCTTGCTTTGCTTTGTCATCTTCTAGACCCTTTTGTATCGTTTCAAAGAGTTCCTTTTGTTCTTTGGCTAGATTCTCTGCATCGCTAAGCTTGGCTGAATAAGACGTCACCTCATTATCCAATTTCTCTTTACGCTTACCTAATTCTTTAACTTCATTTTTTAGTTCAGAGTTCGCGGATTCTACTGACTTTATTTTATCTACTTTCTTGGAAAGTTCAATTGTTAGTGATTTAGTTTCTGCTTCCAAAGATTTGGTAGTTTCATTAATCTTTTTTTCAAGCATCAATTGTTTCTTGATGTCCTCCAGCTTTTGTTCTAGTTCTTCTTTTTCCTTAGCCAATGTATCCTTATCATTAATTGATTTTTTCTCATTTTCCTTCTTATTCCGCAGTTCTAATTCAAGAAGATTTTTCAATTTATCAACTTCACTTTGACTTTGCTTATTCTCGTTACTTAATTTTTCGATCTTCTCAGAAGCCTCTTTGATTTCATTAGTACTCTTTGATATGTCATGATTTAGTTTTTCATCCTTTTCAACAAGTTGACTATTGAGTTCATCAATTTTTTGATTTAATTCTCTATATTTTTGTTCGCTTGTCTTGGTTATTTTAGTGGCATCTATCTTTGCCTCTTCAATTTGTTCTTCTTTAGAATTTAATTTAATTTTCAAAGATTTAATTTCGGACTCTTTCTCTTCAACTAAAATCAATTTTCCGGTTGTTAATTTTTTAAAATCAGTCTGAACAGTTTCAAGTTCTTTAAGCTTACTCTTGGTATCTTCTTTAGCAGCAACTAAATCCTCTTCAAGTTTTGTTACTTTGGCAGAATATTCTTGAGTTACAGAAGAAGAATCTTGGTTCAACATTTTACGTTCTTTTTCGAATTCTTGAGTTTTAATTTTTATTTCATCTTTAAGTTTATTAATCTCCTCTTCATGTTTAGTGATTTTCTTTGACGAATTCTCTTTAAGATCATTAAATTCAGCCTTTATCTTCTCTTCCCTATTGTTTAACTCGATAACCTTATCATTGCATTCTTTCAGATTTTGATTACCAGTTGTGAGATCCTTTTTTAAAGACTCGATTGTGTCAGACAATGTTTTATTCTCACTTGAATATGAATCGCTAGTTGTTTGATTGACAGTCAATTTAGATTTCAGAGACTCTAAAGTTTTAGATTTTTCGTCTAAGGATTCCTGTAGCGTTGATATTAAAGAATTTGTTTTTTCTAACTCAGCTTTGGTTACTTCAAACTCCTTGGATGCGGAGTCCTTTTCTCCAGTGAGCAATTCTATTTGGCTTTGAAGTTCACAAATCTCATGTGAATTATTTTTCTTCAAATTAATTATAGATTCTTCTAACTCAATTATTTTCGTGTTTAAATCCTTCTCAGAAGTAACTTTTTCTTCAATTTTTGTTTTTAATTCATCCCTTTCTGATTCAAGAGCATCTATTTGACTTTGTAGTTCTTTATCTTTTCCGTTGAAGTCATTGATAGTTCCTTCTAACTCAATTATTTTCGCATCTAAGTCTTTCTCATGAACACCTTTTGTTTCAATTTTTGTTTTTAATTCACCTCTTTCTGATTCAAAATTTTCTTTTTGCCTTTTCAATTCTTTTTCCTTTTCATTTAGGTTAGTTTCCAGGTTGTTGAATTTACTGGTTATTTCACTTTTTTCTGATTCAAGAGCTTTATGTTTTTCAGTTGCTACTTTTATTTGTCTTTGTAAATCATTAATAGAAGATTCCAAATTATTTTTCTCTTTATTTGCGGAAGAGACTTCCTCTTTGGATAATTCTAGCTTTTTATTTGCCTCGTTTATTTTTTTCTGTATATTCTCATTATCCAACTGGCTATTTTTCAAATGTAATTCCAAAGTTTTAATCTGTTTTTCTAAACTAGATTCATTTAATTTATTATTATCTTCTGTCTTCTTGAACTCTTCAACTTTAGTCTCCAAAGATGTGATCTTAAGTTCCAATTCTTTCTCTGTTACTTTCAACGTTTCTATTTGACCTTCGTGATCTTCAGATAGAGCCAACAACTGTGACTCTAGTGTTTCGATTTGGTTGGATAAATCAGATTTTTCTGTCAACAAATTTGTCTTTTCAGACGAGAGTAGGTCTATATTATTTTGAATTTTTAATAATTGATCCTGATGGGTGTTCGATAGTTGATCAACTGTCTCATGCAAAGTGTCACGCTCATTTTGTAACTCTTTAAAACTAGTAGCTAATGACTTCAATTTCTCTGTTAATTTAGAAACTAGGGAATCATGACTTTGAAATTTCGATTTCCATTCAGCAACTTCTTTTAAAGTTTTATCCTTTTCGGTATATAAGGCACCTGATGTGGATTCTAGGTCCCGAATTTTGGAGTTTAAATCTTTTATTTTTGTTTCCTTGTGTAACACTTTCTCTTTTAGATCTTTGTTCTCCTTTATCGTGTCATTTATCTTCTTACTTGAGTCATTTTCAAACTTTTTTTGTTTATCTTCTAATTTCTGTTTTTCTCTAGTTAAACCAAATAGCTCTTTACTCATTTTATTAATGCCATTTTCTGCATTTTCTTTTTTTTCTATTATTTCTTTCAATTCACTCTTTAAGTTTTCGATATTCGCCTTTAATTCTATAGAATTTAATTTATCCTTTTCAATTTGTTTTGAATGATCTTCTCTTAATGTTTCTAATTTTTCTCTGTCTTCTGTTATAATTTTTAAGTTTTCAGATGTGTCTTTTAGCTCCTTATCCATAGTGTTGTATTTTTTCTTTAAAACTTCATTATCATCTCTCAATTTAGCATAAGTATCCATGATTTCAGAATGTTCTGTTTTTAGGATGTTCAACTTATTTTCTAAGCCGCTTACAGTTTCCTTGCTAGTTAGGTCCAGTTTTTGCATATCTGATTTCATATTCACACATCTGTTTTGTAATTCCTCAAAAGCTTCAAATGAAATTTTGGTGTATGGTTCTTCTTTAGGATTGTGTGATAAAGCACTCCTGATTCTATAATAGTTTTCATTAAAGAGATGGATAAATTGTGAACTGAAGTATAATTTTGGTAATCCTGTTTCATCTAACGGTGGATTGAAAATGTCAAACTCATCCTTTGTTTTTGCAAATAATGAATCGTCTTTTAATTGTCTGATTCTCGAATTATAGTTGTCCTGGCCTATCTGCTTCGTAATAAAATAATAGTAGTCTTCTCTTGAAAATGGAGAATTCTTTGTCGAAAATTCATATGCGACACCTAAAAGGGTTGTTACCAAACATTTTAAAGTTATATCTTCGTCATTGATTTGATATGAGAATGACAGTAAAGACTGCAACGTCGATTTGTTTGAAAGAAAATCATTTACTGCATTAGGATCCTCAAACAACCAAAATATCAAAAATGTGATATATGAAATTGGTACACGAATATGGTCACTTGATAAAAAAGTTAGAAGTAATTCGCTGATAGTTTGAATTGCGAATAAACTTTCTCCGTCATCAATATTGCCACTGGTGTTTATTTTACGTACTAATTCTTTTAATTCTATGTTTTCTTCCTCATCCGATGATTGGAAAAAATACATTAAAAGATCAGTAATGAAGTAAAGTTTGTATGGATTTAGAGTTAAGTCAGGGTCATAATTTAACAGTACTACGAAAAGATTAGCTTTCAATTCCACTTCAGTCACCTCTTCATCAACATGTGCATCTTGAATAGCATTGTCCATTCCTGTATCTTCTTCACTTGATTTGTCTTCCTCGTCTCCATCTATATCTTCACTAATATGAATACTTTTATTATATACTTTAATATGGTGTTTTAAAAAGTCTAATTGCAATGCAAAATTATTGCTAAAATATGCTTTTAATAGCTCCATAGACGCCATTCTTGTATCAAAAGTATAAACAGAGTTTGCGTATAATGCCCAATGGATTAATAAAGTTATTACTGGAACAACTTCAGAATTGTTAACAGTAGGATTGCTTAATGACGGGTCAAAGAGTGGTACATCAATCTTATTAAATTCTACTTGACATATATCATTGTTCCTTATCATATTAGCAGCAGTTAGTAACGCGATTGGTCTCACTTTTCTTGGAATGTTATGATAGAACGCTAAACGAAGTACAACCATTAAAACATTTGAATTAAACAATATAGTTTGGTGTCTCTTTGTTACTGAATTACCTGGTTCTACAGTTAATGATACAATATCTAATGTGGTATTCATATTAATAATTCTTTGATCATTCCAAAAAAATTCTTCACCGTCATCTCCTCCTAGTGGCTCATTTAACACATGTGCTAATTTTGGTAAATTGCCTGTTTCCAAGAATAGTGTCTGATTAGATGTATTATACTTGAGGATGTTATTAATTAACGAAAGACAATCATTAACAACCAGAGATCCTCTTAGCCCGCCTTCTTCTTCAATGATGGCAAATAACCTTTCAAAAATATTTTCAAAAGCAACAAGTTTTTGAACATGAGGTGAGTCATTTACCACAGCCATTAACAGTAAAATAGCTTCATCTCTGATTGGTTCATGTATGCTATCTAGCAAAGTAACTATGGTTGAAACACTAGTTGGTAATTCTATAATCGCATTTCTCGCTTTTGTTGGTCTCGTTGCTAAGACCGCTTCCAATAGTTGAATAGCATAAAGCTTAATATGGAAATCCTCAGTCTCTAAAAATGTAATAATTTGATGAATCAAGTCTTTCGATTGTGTTAGTTCATCTGCTATCCATAAGGAAAACTGGTCAACAGTTTCTTTCTCTTGTTTCATTACTAAAGGTGACGGATATTTCCCGTTTTGTAATCTTGATTCTTGAGAAATCCAATTCCTTGTGAGATCCTGATCACCACCCCCTCTAATAAATAAAATCAGTAGAGTCTCAAGAATGGCTTTCACTATGCCATCATCGATATGATCGCGTTTCAATGTGTTCAGTAAAGGCTTCAAACCTGATGCGATCACAGATTCCCTATACTGACGGCTAAAAGCCTTCAATCCTAATACTGCAGATCTTCTATCACTAATTAACGTCGAATTTTCCACTCGGTCAGAGAGAGTAGGGATAGTTTCCTCTACAGACACAGTCTTTGGCTGTTGCATAAAACCTTGAATGATCTCCATTACGTATTAATTTCAAAGCACGAATTCTTTCCAAAAGTTCAATTGTCCAGTATTGAACAGTTTCTTTCCTCGTTCAACTATATATGGCTGTGTAAGCTCTATTTGAGAAGTTAAGCTAAAAATCTATATCAGATGGGGAGCTGTTCTACCTACCTAAAGTTGCAACGTTGCTTAGTTTAAACTATATAGTCTTATTTTTCAGTATCAAATGGAACATCTTTCGTGTCAAGAAAGACTGGTGTTTGTATGTGGTGGATGGGTGTAAACAACACCAATTCCTTCAAAGTAATGAATTTTGTATGAATTTTGTATGAATTCCTATTTCCATTACTGATCATATGTACTTAAATAGTTTTTCAATGGTTTGAATATCTGTTAGCCTGTTTAACCATTCTTATGGGTCCACATACACATACATATGTGTGTGCTCTATCAGTCTATCTCACGTGTAATTGACACAATTATTGTCAGCGAGCATTTTACTCAGCGAGGCCTATGCGCTATATAAGCAAAATTATAAGATCTTGAAGCCACAACTGGTTGTAGCGACTGTGTTTAAATGGCTCTAACTATAGAACACATCTAAATTTGAATATATCGCAATATGGTATATATGGAATTAGGACCGGCTGTATTAGTTAACAGCCACATATAAACGATACATATATAGAGAGAAAAAGTGAGGTAGGGACAAAAAGTGTTAAAATTAGTTGATTGGTTTTCACAAAGGACTCATAAGCTTATTTTGGTCTAATCTATGTAAAGGTATTCATAACCAAACTTTAGAATTCGAGAAAGAAATATAAATTGATAAAATGTCTGCTTATTCTAAAGGTAATCGTGTATCTTATGATTCCACATTATATCATGCAGGACCTGGACTGGACATCAAAGAGTTCGATATAAGCGAAACATGGGATGCTAGACCAGCCAGCGACTGGTCTGTTCAGCGTATTGGCCTATTACAATCTAAAATTGAAAGATTTACTTACAGTATATATCATAGTAATAAGTTTGGTAAACATCATTTATCGAAACTGATACCAGGCTATAAACTTATTCAATTTGCTAATGAGTCGTTCGGGTATGATGGCTGGTACATGGATATTATTGATGTCGAAGCAACCGATATGGGAACGGTACCATCGAATAATGAGGAAACAAAAAGTGAAGTGAATTATAGTGTAATGGCAGAAGCCCAGGTTAAAGTAACACTAAAAGATGGGACAAACGTGCAATGTGGTGGTATCGGAAGAGGTGTGTTACCAGTGAAAGGAGAAAGTTATGGGAAGGCTAAGAAGGAAGCCATCAGTGATGCCTTGAAGAAAGTATTCTTAAACTTTGAGAAAATATTCATGGATTATACAGTCAAAGTAGAAAATAATTATTATGTTGATGGACTGTACGGGAGTAAGATAAAACAAAACACACCTAGTCCCACAAGTATTAAAACGGAAGGTCAGAGTAATTAGCAGTGGAATGTTTAACAGGAAGATTCTAGTAATCATACGCGTTGAAAGTCTCACCTGTTGGTTCAATTGGAAGCTATTCAGTATAATCTATTTGCTATAATCAATGTTTATAATTGTATGAATCTATATGCAGATTAATGAAATGTATATTATTTGTATGAGATGACAAATAGGAATGATTAGAGGCAAAAATATTAACTATATCATATATCGGTTGAGAGTGTCTTTTATTATAAATACATATATATGACTGTTTAAACATTATGCATCTGTACATTCAGAGAATTAATTGTACATCCGTGCATTTTCAGATTTTGAAATTATTTTTTATTCTATTTTCATTTTTGTTAGGATATTCATAACACCGCACATACACAGTGTAGGTTTTACACCAAATTCTCTGAAATATTTTCAATTGACAAAATGTTTGATGTTTGTAGCCATTGTGAACGTATACTCTGACATAGTTGCTCAGTGGAAACCAGCAACATAGAGACAGAGACAGAGAAGCACCATGTTAACGTGTGTTTAGTGAATGATTGATACCAAAGACCATACACAAAAGAAATATATATCTATATCTAGAGTAACAGGAAGAATATTGCACTACTTTTTGAAGTAAAATATAACACCATACCACAGAAAATAAAATAATGTATGTTAATAATACAAGCATCGAGTGGGGCAAAATCAAATGAGAATCATGGAACTTGAAAAAGATTACTATAATATACACCTGAAATTACAATAATTTATGAAAAAACTTGAGGATATGTTTTAGAATAGACATAGTATAGATCATATGCATCGTGAAATACACCATATAGCACTAGAGTGCTTCCAGCCTAGAAATAAAGAATAGGAGTGTTTACTAAAGCAGTACAGATAATGCATTACTTTTTATTCCAAGGAGTAACTATATAGGTATATGCCTAATAGCTTCCAGCATATTCAATGTGGTAAGATAAAGAATTAACTGCATTTTTTTCATATACATGAAGCTGATTTTTGAAAATAATGAACATGCGTAATATCTGAAAATATAACATAATAAAGTTTCCAAGTTGCAATCACGTTCCTCTTCTAATTTGCTTTTAAGATGTTGTCTAAATAACTATAAAAATTTAATTTACTAACATTAATTTTAAATAATTTCATATTATATTTAAACTATTAAACATAGATTAAAATGGCTCACGAAAACGTTTGGTTCTCCCACCCAAGAAGATACGGTAAAGGTTCCCGTCAATGTCGTGTCTGTTCTTCTCACACTGGTTTAGTCAGAAAGTATGGCTTAGACGTTTGTCGTCAATGTTTCAGAGAAAAGGCTAACGACATTGGTTTCCACAAGTACAGATAAATTATTCAAAACATATCTATAATACATATATAATATCTATATTTTTTAAAAAGATTTGTCAATAGTACATTAGTTATCACTTTTAAAATTGAATCTTCCTGTTAATGTTAAGCATAACCATTGCCACTGGAATCATTTTTATCTATGTCTAAGGTCCCTGTCTTAATATAAGAATTCGTCGATTTATCCTGACATAAAATTATCATATTGTACGTTCAGAAAAAAATTTTCGAATATTTAGTTCATCTCATCGCATCTCATATTTTAAATTTTATTCACTATAACGCAGAAATTCATGGCAAAGAATTCGTAATTTATTCTGTACATAAATGCAGATAAAGGTAATAGATAATTATCAATATTAACGTAAGCAATGGGTAGATCCAAAAAGAAATCAAGGGCTTCAAAAGCTCGTTTAAACCCATTGAAAAACGGTAACACAGCAGCCAGCAGCAAAGATGCTAACCTCGTTACCAAAAAGATTCAACCATTGATTAAGCAACTACAAAGTGCTGTCCCAAATGACAGAAATATGGCATTAAGTTCGATTAGTGTTCTGTGTGAAGATACTCACATGAGACAGCTACTGTTGAAGGAAAAATTAATTCATATTATTTTGTCGAATTTATTAAATGATGACAATACAGATATTGTCATAGAGGCATATGGTCTATTGAGAAACTTGACCCTAGAAGAAGGTTATGATGTTTCAATTTATTTATGGAGAAACAGCATATGGGTTAGCATCCAAGATGGATTACAAAAGATTATGAAATCGCTAGAATCACTTCAACATGAAGATGCCAATACCAACAAGAAATCTACAACCCAGCAAAAAAGACTGTTGTTTGATTTTGCCGATAATTTATTGTCCTTACTAGTTGCATTAACAAATGATTCTGATGACATATTAAACGAAATATTAAACCAAGCGAATTTGGAAATTATATTTAATACTATAATAAAATTTCAACAATATGGCATTAACAACCTCCCTACAACGTTGCATAATACTATCTTAGATTTGATTTATGACTTTAGTTCTGAATCATTAGATTTCATTGATGCCGTATTCAAATGTTCCCCTATCATTACTATGATCGAAAATTTACGCACGGAATCTACTAATGATGTAGCCAACAAGAATCAATTAGGCCAAGTTTTGTTGCAAGGAATTATGTTACAATTTCTTGATGCAGATGAAGAAAATTCGTTAACCGATACACAGTGTGTCAGTTTCATAACAAAAGTAATGGAGGCTATAAGTCATATCAATTTGAGTTTAATGAGACAAAATATGAATTTAGTCATCGATACAGAAGTCGATATTCCAAAACTCAAGGAAAGTGCTAAAAAGAGGCAGGATGCGATGATGCAACTGCAAGCTGTTGAGATTGGTATAGATGTCATCACTGGTATAATTGAAATGATCGCTTCTCTAAATATCAAAGTAGGTGCTGACTTCAAAGTTCTTTTACAGATCCAAGTGCCTGAATTTTTAAATTCTCTACAAAAAGAGTTCCCTGATAGAGTATTTATAGCGTGGAATAATTTGCTGTGGTTATTTATTAGTATCCAAGAAGGTGTTGAGAGTGCTTCATTAAAACAACTGTGGGATAACACAGTTACATTTGATGATAGAGACGATGTTTCTATAAAAATAGGTAAAATGAGTGTTATGTGGGCGATTTTGAAGGTATGTGGATTACAAGGGAATATTGAATTATTAACCGCTTTAAATGCATGGAATAATTTATACTTTATTAATACAATTATTGAACAATATAATCAGATAGATGATATCGAATATAAGCAAAAATGTTGTGGCTTGTTAAGTACAGCAGCCAGCTTTCAAGGTCAGGATACTAAACTCAATGAAAAAGTTGGGCAATTTTTTATGGAACGTTTATTGTCTAGCGAAACTTCAGTACAAAATATTGTCGATATTACAAATTTCATATTTGAAGTGTATCCAGATGCAGATTTTGACTATGATCTTCCCGTTTTTGTTAATGGTGGATTCCTCACCGTATTGAAGGATAGAGTTGTTCCAAACTTAAAAAATAGGTTTAAAATGGTAGACAAGAATAAGAATCCAGAGTTAAAGAAAAGGTGCACAGACTGCTTCAATACATTAGATAGTTTTATTCATTATAAAATGACTGAAAGATCTTAGGCTCATGGGGGTAGCAAACGTGGTAGTTTATAATTGGTAGATGACAAGGCTATAGACATATAATTATTATAAATATTTTGTAATTTCTTATTATTTTTTCTATTATTACAGAAATAATATAGATGAATTCCAGATAAATGTATATAAGTATATGTATGTATCAATTTGGCAAAAGTTCAGAATAATTCTGGAATTTTGGAAGAAATAAACAATCTTTATTACTTGGCATATTGCTTAGCTTGAAGGGCAACTTTCTTTTCATACTCTGATTTATTCTTTGAGAAAGCTCTCCAAGCAGGTTCCTGTGCAGGAGAGTTAGGATTTGGTGAATCTAAAAGATCTTGAATACCTAAACAAATTTGTTTTAAAGTAATGGCAGGTCTCCAATCTTGTTCCTCATTAAGGATACTTAAACAAATGGTTCCACTTGGGTAAATATTTGGATGATAAAATCCTGCAGGTAATTTCACTTTTGGTGGTTTTGATGGGTATTCATCGGGATATTCAATTGTAAGTGGATAGACACCTTCCTGCCATATTGTTCCCTCCTTTCCAGGGATACCAGCTTCCCATTTTTGTAAATTCATGGTTCCATCACTCTTTTTGGTTGGTTTAGCATAGAATCCAAAAGGGTGATCTTTTCTCCATTTCTTTCTATATATACGTTTGTAAATATGTGTTAGTAAGAATTTTCATAAGAGCTGTCATAACACTATGAATCAACATACCTTTCTTCTTGTAAACGTTGTAAACATAAACTACTCATTTTGTTCGTAGGCTGTTATATGTATTATTAGGTTAAATCTATTGTCGATAAAGTTGCGTTGTTGTGGTTTCTTGTTTGCTTATTTTCAATCAATTTATAATTGATTTCTTATATTTTCCATATTCACACTGTTTACTAATGGAAAATTATGATTCTCTATATGGAGGAACAACAGCCTCTAAAAAAATGAAAAATGAAGGTGTAAAAGAAATTAAAGTATTCTTTTTGAGGTTGAAGTAACACACAAATATAAGTCAAGGAAACCAATCTGTAAGTGATATCAGAGTAAAAGTAATGAAGGAAGATATTGAAGAAGAATATGATGATTTAGATGATTTATTAAATGAAGAAGAGTCAACTACAAGTGATCAGAATGATAGTAATAATAAAAATGCAAATGCAGAAATAAGGAAGGAAACCGATGAAGATGGTAAGGATAAGGCCAAAGATAAGGAAGACCCTGAAGTTAAAGAAATGATGAATGAATTACAGGATGAGTTTGCAAATTTATTGAAACAGCAAAACCAGCAAGACGGTACAACTGAAAGCAAAAGTGACAAAGAAACCGTAGAAAACTTTAAAAATCTGATAGGGTCTTTAAACAATGCTAGTACTTCTCCAGATACAAAAACTGAGAATAATGTAAAGAAAAGTAAGAATGAACCTGGTTTTAAGAACGTTGTATCAAACACCCTGGATAGGTTGAAAGATAATGGCACCAAGATAGATTCTAATCTGAAAAAGGAAAAATTAGAGCACGGAAATTCTGATGATGTATTAGCACAGTTACTAAACCAATTAGTTGATGATGGTACTGGTGATAAGAATATTGATTTTAATGAAGACGGTATGGATAATGCAATTCTGAATATATTGAATCAAATGTCGTCTAAGGAAGTATTGTATACCCCGATGAAAGAAATGCAAGAAGAATTTACTAAATGGTTCCAGGAAAATGAAAATAATGATGAATATACACCAAAAATGGATAATTACAAGAATCAGTACAGATTAGTAACTCAACTAGTTGAAATTTATGAAAGGGATGATTATGAGAACGGCTTATATAGGCAACAGATTACTGATTTGTTAGATGAATTAGAACAGTTAGGTGATTCTCCTGTAAATAAAGGGTTCAATAATTCCTCCTCGAATAATGAAACTGGTCTAGATGATATGGCAAAATTATTACAAGTTGATGGTAATGATGAAAACTTAGGTGATTTGGATAATGAATTAGCAGATACATGTAAACAACAATAGAAGAACCTGTCTTTGTTATCGTTCTTCATTTTTTAATAATATGTATTTACGTATATTAAAGATAATTATATTTGCTTTATGTTTTTTTACTGAGAATTTATGTGCGTGTGACTATATTCAATAGATTAGTCAACTGATTTCATTTCTTCCTTCAATCTATTTTCGACGGCATCCAAGAATTCATCGGTGGTAACGTAAGCCGATCTTTCATGCTTACCTGAAGCCAAAGCTAAATCTTTTGTCATGATTCCGTCTTTTTGGACAGTATCTAAAGTGGCGGCTTCTAATAAATTTGCAAATTTAACGACATCAGCAGTATTGTCTAACTCACCTCTCTTGGCAATACCCCTTGACCAAGCAAAGATTGATGCAATTGGGTTAGTAGAAGTCTCTTCACCATTTTGCCATTTTCTATAGTGTCTTGTGACAGTACCATGTGCTGCTTCACTTTCAAATGTTTGACCATCTGGTGTAACTAGAACAGAAGTCATTAACCCTAGAGAGCCAAACCCTTGTGCAACTATATCGGATTGAACGTCACCATCATAATTTTTCAAAGCCATGATGAAGCCACCTTTTGACTTGATCATTTGAGCGACCATGTCATCGATAAGACGATGTTCATAATGGATTCCTAATTTCTCGAAAGCTGTTTTGTATTTCAAATCGTATATTTCGGCAAAGATATCCTTGAATCTGCCGTCGTATTTTTTTAGGATAGTGTTCTTTGTTGATAAGAATAAGTTTAATTTCTTATCAATGGCTAATTTGAAAGAAGAGTGAGCAAAACCCTCTATTGACTCATCTGTATTATACATAGCTAAGCCGACACCACTGCCTTTATAATCAAAGACGTTTAAAGTTAACTTACCATTTTTCACTAGGGATGGGTCCTTTGGTGTATAGACTAATTCCAGCTTACCTTCACCTGGAACAACAAGATCAGTTGCCTTATATTGATCACCATGAGCATGTCTACCAATGATAATTGGTTTTTCCCAACCTGGAACTAGCCTTGGAATTCTTGGAATGACAATTGGTTCTCTAAAGACAGTACCACCAAGGATATTTCTAATGGTGCCATTTGGGGACTTCCACATTTTTTTCAAGTTGAATTCCTTTACACGAGCTTCATCTGGTGTGATAGTTGCACATTTGATACCAACACCATACTCTCTGATGGCATTAGCAGCATCGACGGTTATTTGGTCATTTGTTGCATCACGTGATTGAATAGATAAATCGTAATATTTCAAGTCAATGTCTGTATATGGCAGAACCAATTTTGACTTGATCTTGTCCCAGATGATACGGGTCATTTCATCACCGTCTAGTTCCACAATGGGAGACTTTACTTTGATCTTTTGAGCCAGTGCTAGGGATCTTGTAGTTGATAGGAATCTTCTTGATAACATACTTTATTTGCACAAAAATGGGATTTTATGTATCTAATTGTGAATACTATGAAGTAAAAAACGTTAAAATACAATAGTATCTACTTTCTCTTAATTAATAAAAGAGTGTTTCCCTATATATATACATGATATACATTAAAAGTTTCACCAATCTCTATATTATTAATCTTACTTCTCTCTACGTACCATAACCCGTATTTCCCTATCAATTGGTTGGTTCTGAGTTCCATTCTATCACCTACCCTTCTTTCCCCAGACTTTCCTATACATTTTTTAGTATTACAAATCCCCGTTACCGGTTTTCCGTTTGCCGACGCTGCGTGACTCTTCGAGAAAATTAAATAAAAACCGGAAAATAAGCCCTAACTTTGGAAAACATTTCAATTTTTTTTTGTATAGGGGAATTTTTTGTACCCTAATTCAACTTACACCTAACCCTACTAATTTTCCAAGCCCTGATTATCGATTATAGACGTACCCGGCGTGTTATTTACTCGATCGCCATTGGCCAGCGGAGTTAAGGGAAACGTATCGCACTCACACTGCATTAGCAAAGCAACTGCTGCTGCAAAACCCCCCGAGATCCATAATCTCAAAAAAACTTTACCATTACTTATATAAAATAAACAACTGGGATTTTTAACCTACAATTGCATTAGATATAAAGCACAAGTGTATATACATATATATAATTTTTATTTTGGAAATACGAACATTACCACGTATATCTAGTCAGTAACAGGCACTATTTATCCATTTTAACTCACAGCCCTCTCTTTTGCATATTTAATACAGAAATACTATCACAATGTCAGCTATTGCTCCAATTACAGGTACTTTAAGAAAGAAGATAGTGATCGATATCCTTATGGGTTTTTCATTCGGTGGTGCTATGGCATCATACTGGTGGTGGGGTTTCCACAAGAAGGTCATAGATAAACGTGAAGCTTATTACACACAACTAGCTGAAACTAAGAAGCAAGAGGAATAGATTAGTTATTTATAATATATGATTAGTTAGACACATCACCCCCATTACTTAGAATCTTCTATCACTAATGTTATTATTTTTATCTTTATTTTAAAATCTTAAAATTATATCTTTATTTATTATTTATATTTTAATATATTCTCCTTCAATGAAAACTATTGTTAAATATCTTATTTGTCTGTGTGTATCTATATGCATGCACATAAGGAACCTAGTGAAAATATATTTGAAATATTGAAATTTAAATTAATAAATTAATAAATTGAAAAAAAACACCAAAACAATATCGTTAAAAGGGCACACACATATATACAGATATATATACGTATCTACTACTGTACACAACGTCCATTGCCATATTTACAGATGAATATTAACGTAATAAATTACTCTTCATCGAAATTGATAAACCCACTTTTTTTAAGCAGGCAAAAGAACAAAAAGAATATAGAGAAGTTAAATAAACTGGTGTCATACTTGAGAACAGATAAGACAACTATAAAGATACCACATTACGACACACTAATGCCATATCTCTATCCCGCGAATACCAAAGGATCTGTATCATATTCACACTTGCAATCATCTTCAATGAAAAAATTATCCTTATCACTGATCAAATCACAAATAATGGGTCATAACATGAATTTATTTAAAAGATCAATTTACGATATTAATAATTACGATTTCAATTATTGGTCCAAGATACATGCCACTAATATAAGCAAAAAGACGTTACTGGACCGTGACTTGAAATCGAAATCCATAGACAAAATACTAAAGAATTTCCTGCAACGCAACAACCTAGTAGGTTTGACAAATTTATCAATGCCAGAATCATGCATACCAAAGAGAATAAGAATGGCATTCGATACGCATACATTATTGGTACTATTAGGTCTAATAATTAAAGAGAATAACGGCAATTACCCAGCCGTATCGAATATCATAATAGACGAACAAATATTGCATTTAAAACAAAATAGAAAAAGGGACCATTGAAATATTTCACACATTTTTATTATATTATAGAATTATACACATCTATATAGTTACAATATTACAACATCAGTAAGCCCCATTCACACAGTGTATAATGTCGTTATATTACTCATTAATATTTGGTATTCTAATAACAGAAATTATCATTTTCTCAATTCTAGCACTGCCTATTCCAACAAAATTCCGTAAGCCAATAACGTTGGTCTTATTAAAGCCTTTCAAATATCCGACTGTTCAGATCTCCATCAAATGTATCCTGGGGTTCATATTGCTATTGTTCATTGACTCTATTAACAAAGTCTACAATATTGATCAACAATTACATAATGAGATAAATCTAGGTGAAAACAAGATTCAAATATACTCAATGAAGTTCCTACAGCAAAGAAATCTATATTTAACTGGTATCACTCTATTCCTAACATTTGTTTTGATGAGAACTTTCGGTTTGGTTAGTGAATTACTACATCTAAAAGAAGTTTATAGAACCGAAACAGATTCTAAAAAGTCGGCATCAACGACAGATAAGGAAGGTCTAAAAAAGATGATCCAAGAAAGGGATGATGAGATCAGTAGGTTAAAGGAAAAAGCAGAACTTTTACAAAAGGAAATGTGAACGAGTGAATCAAAACATATATCCAGATTTATAAGTAGTCGCTTTTTTTATGCTATAAATTAGCACTGCAGGTTTATTATATAATGTATTTATTTTAAATTTTCATTATGTATACAATCTACTTAAATATCTCAAAATCAATCTTTATTATATCATTATCGACCAAATTCAAAAAATCATAATATTCTATTACTGTAAAGTTGAATGCCTTAGTAAACCGCAAATACTTTTCATATCTTGTTCTTATGTCAGCAGTAATATCCATCATGAGTTCTGGTCGCTTTTTCTCTATTCCCTTGTGCTCATCGAATTTACCCCCGCCATGAGTAAATAACGAAAGATTTAAATTATCAATTGGTATTGATGGTAATGTCTTTTCATTAAGCATATTATTGGAAAGTTCATTGTTATCTATCTCACTACTATCGGTTTTCTTCCAAACATTATTCCAATATTGAATACTTTTACCAATCTTCGGAACAAGCATTACTTTGAACCCAACAAGTTTATTATCATAATATAACTGTGAATTCCCTGCATTGTTCATTCTATTTATTTCGGGTGGTAATGAAATACCATCCAGTTTCTTCGACCATTTCATATCTAGCGTTCCCAGTATCCAATTATCTGGGTCTTTTTCAAACTTCTTACCTTCTTCTATAATACCAAGAATGAACTTTTTATTGCCATGAAACAATAGTACCGAATCTCCATTTAATGTTAAGCTTAATTGTTTTTCTATCAAATTATCACCATTACTCATGGTCATTATCACTTCACGTAAATAATTTAACTCCGTTTGACATTCATTCAGTTTTAAAAATAACTTTCTTTGTATGATTTTGTCTTTAAAACTTGAGATTCTAAACACCAATAATTTAACAAACAAAATCTGTGGTAAGCTATCAGGTGAGTTTAGAATTAAACTAAACCAAACATCCTCATTTTGTAATATGAGTTCGTTAATTATATAACGTTGGTATTCGTCTGGGATATTCTGCCACATATTAAAAAGAGAAATCAATGAAATTATTTGGCAATTTATATTTAAGGTCTTTAATAAGTTAATATGACCAGTGGTCCAGATTTTCCAATTTAAAAAGTTTTTGGCTGCTATGAGATCGAACTCGTGCACAATTGATGGTAAGATGCTATTATATAAAACGTTTGCGATTGGAAAATCGTATGCAGAGATGGTCTTGATATATGTTAATTGAGTCCTATCATGCAAGCCTAAAATTATTAATAAGTTACTATCATCTTCAGGAAAAAATTCCGTTAATATTTTTAATGATCTCCAGATTTTCATAATTCTGAAATTTTTAAATATAAATTGTTTGTATCTTTCTATAGTAATAAAATTATTGTTAAAATTTGGTGTGAAGTTCCGACCTTTGTTCATTGGAACGGTTCCACCAATATGTTTATTGTAATTGCTATTATTGTTATCTAGTGATAATGGTGCTGGGGTATTTATTGACTCACTAGGATCAGAATTTGGCATTGCATCATTAAACCCTAAAAGTGAGTTTGGTCTCTTTGAGGACTTTAAAAATTTATTGAGCTTGTAAAGATCATTTTTCAAGAAATGTAAAATGGCATACTTCATTAAAATTTTAGATCCAGGTATTAATAATAAGTTTGGATCATCATCTATATTGATGTTTATCTCTGCAACTGAGATATACCTTAAAACTATAAACCAGTAATGCCAATAAAATGATATGTATATTAAATCATTTTTAATATATGAAATAATTATTTTGAAGAAAATTTTGTTTTTGTTATTTTCATTAGCAATTGTAATAGGGATATTATCGGTACTACTTTGTTCCTCAAAGACTCTATTCTTCCATGGGAACATTGAACTTTTTTTATTATTGATTGCGATTTTTGGTGCTATTGTTTTAAGTAGGTGAATATCAAACTGATCCTCGTCGTCTAAATAGATATATGAGAATGCAATTAACTTACCTAGCAGAGACCTTATTAAAGAATTATAATTATTGCAAAATGTAAGTTGTGAACTATTATCCTGTTTCTTGATGTTTGATAATTCTTTGATGATTTTTGAATTGATGGCTAATCTGTTTGAAACTAAGTGGATGGTACTTAAAAGATGATGTGAATAAGATTTGAGATCATCACTAACATACTTCGGAAGAATCATTAAATTTGTCATTATGCGGTTAATGCATTCCAATAGAACGGAAATTAAATCAATTGATAGCATAGGCTGAAAATTATTCTCTAAATCATCTTCTTTATTCTGAATAGTGGAACTGGTATCATTTCTTGTACCATTGTCTGTACAGTTAGTATTACTATTTGTATCACTCGCCAAAAATTTTAATAATACTACCCACCAATGGAGCAAAACGTCTCTATGTTCTGAAATATTGTTTGTATTAGGTGTTTGATTCTGCGATATCCTCAAATAGTTTAATAATTTATATCGAATAAAATCTGTAATTATTATATTGTCATATTTTGAATCTTTCAAAATATCTGTTGACAGAGCATGAGGATTCATATCTTTTATCTCATCTATTTTGAGTTTTTTTAAAGCATTATAGTAATACCGTTTCCTCTTAGTTAATAATGATATAAAAGTATTCAAAGAATGAAATAATTTTGCCTCCTGATCAATATCAGAACCTAAATCGGGATCGAAATCAAAGTGGGTGCCAAGATCTATGTTTAGACTAGCATCACCTTTCGAAAGACCAAGTGACGTTTGAGAGATATCTGAAGATGAAAGACCATATTGGTTACCAAAATAATCTAAACTAGTTTTAGCAAATGCTTTTAGGGATTCCATCTATATATATGCTAGTTTATGCTATGATATACTGATATGTCTTATATTAGTATGCCTTATGCTGATTGTAACTATTGTACCTGTAGAACCAATTCGAAATCTCTAGGAAGAATAATAAACTAGTGAACAGCCTTATAACTTGATGATAGGTTAACTAGAATGAAAATTTTGGAGGAACAAGTGTTGCCAATATATGTGGATTATAATGCAGATTTTGTGATATTGTTAGTGAAAGGTTGTCGTCAAACTTGTACGTAAAGAAGGTACTTGAAATTGTTTTAAAAGCGATTCCCAAAATTCTAAGGAAAGAAAATATAAGGTTTTTATTGCTATATTTACTCTTCTTTCAAGAGAATGCTTGACTTAAAGAAACTCTCTAAGCCATAATATATGATCATTAGCAATGTTTCACTTTGTGTGCCTCTAACCTCTGGTCCCGCTAGGCTGTCTGATCTCAAAACGTTAGAAATGACGAAACTCCGGCCCAAACAAGCCCTAAGAATATAAATAGGTCTTAAAACAAAACTAAGTAGGGCTTAAATTTTGCTGTCATCACGTTTCACGGTGGTTGAACTTTTTTCATATTTTGCTGTTTGAGAGTGGAAAAATATCTGTAAAAAAATATTAAATGCAATAAACAAGATGAGAACATTGAAAAATTCAAATACTATAACAACAACCACTATATTAAAAGGGCAAGGAATATTTGTTGGATATAGATTAGTTTAGGCCGAACTTACATTGCCAACGTTAACTAGTGCGTTATATTATTTTACGACGTTTTACCAATTGTATAAGGGCTTTTTTAATCAATAATAGTGCAGTATTTAGGTTGAATTGAATTGAGCTATTCTCTCATTTTATACACAGTTTGTTTGAGGTTATTTCGATAGATTAAAAAGAAATATCAGGACTGACATCATATAAAATTATATATTAATTACTGGTTGTTGATTCTTTTAAATTCTTTTTGCATTTTGTATTATAGTGAACTTTAAAAGATAAGTTATTGGATTTATATTTATTTAACAATTACAACCATGTCTGGAGAACCATCAAAGAAGAAGTTGAAACTGAGTGATCCTGACGAGCCGCTAACTCAAAATGATGTTGTATCATTTCAAAAAGAAGCATTGTTTAGATGTTTAAATGAAAAAAGGACGAATTTAAATTGCATTACTGAACAGTATGAATCGTCAAAGCAAAATTATTTTAAAGTATCAAAAAAATTATCAAATTTAATGGCTTTGATTATAACACTAGCAAATTTCTTAAAAATTATCAGCAAAGAAAGACGAAACGAAGATGATGCAAGTATATGTAGTCAGATGGCAAACGGTGATGAAGAAGAAGTTATCAGATTGAGTGATGCATTTATGAGAATCCTGACGAAATATATTAGCGTGGCAAATTCTTCTCTTCCGCCAGACGAGCATGATAGACTTTTAAATTTAACTTCAGAATTAAAACAATTGCAAAAGAGTAAAAACGATCTGTATTATAAAAATAACCGATTGGTTGATGATATAAAATCTATAAAAGCATACTATCAAAATTTGATTAAGAAATATGATAGAGAAGACTCACTAACCATTAAAAGGGTCTTTAAGAAAGAAACAGACACGAAGCCTGAAGCCGAAGACGAAACTACAACAGGTTCTAAAGCTGAAAGTCGTGAGAATACTACTAGTAATAATAATAATGAAAAGCTAAATGAGGGCCAGCGCACCAGCGTCAAGAAAGAAGACGAGATACTCAAATTAAGTGTTATTGAGCTCACCAAATCAGAAGAATCTACTGAAACAAGTGATGATCAAAGGAAAGATGCAGAAGAAGATCTAAAGCAAAAGAAGTTATTACTCGAATATGAATTACGAACTAAAGATTTGCAAAGTGAGATAAAAGAATTGAAGTTAACTGTCGAAGAACTTGAAAAATATAGATCATCTAATGAAGAGAAAATTGTCAATTTAGAAAGACAACTATCACCTTCCTCTGATAACACAATACAATCTGTAACAACAGGTACTAATAATACTGAGGCCCTTCAGACCAAGTTAAATTATTTGAGTAAGGATAATGATGAATTAAAAGAAGTTAACGATTCATTTTTAACCAAATATCAAGCATTAGCCAGCGAGCAAGAAATATTTACAAATAAATTAACAGACGAATTTAGAAATAGTTTAGAAACTATAAAGAAACAAAATTTAAATTTAGAAATGGATTTGGTAAGAATTCGGACGGCCCGTGACGATTTATTAAGTAAGATCTCAATATTGGAGTCAGAAACCAGACAATCAGATATTATTGAGGATTTGAAGCAGGCTATTGAGATTTCTAACAATCAATGGGATAAGATAGAAAACAGAAACGAATCACTATCTCAGGATGTCCTGTTAAAAGAAATTCAGGATATGGAAAAGGCGTTTAAAGATCTAACTAAACTTAACAATAAAAAGTACATGGAATTGATTAATCAAGAGTCGATTATAACTAAATATAAAGTTGAAAAGACTAAGGCTGATCAAAAATATTTTGCAGCTATGAGATCCAAAGATTCGATTTTGATTGAAAATAAAAATTTATCTAAGATAATTAGTAAATCTAATGAAATGATACTACAGTTAAAGGACTCAGAAAAACTATTACAACAGAAAATTGAGAATTTGTATAAGCAACTAAAGTTATCTCAAAATAATGAAAAAAGATTAATTAATTCTAATAAATCCGAATCTCTGAAAATTATCGATTTAAACTCTCAAGTTAATAAAAGTGAAAAGAGAATAAATATCTATAAGAACGAAAATGTTCAATTAATTGCCGAAGTAAATAAATTAAAAACAATTAAAGAAGAATCAGATATTGAAAAGAAAACATTGGCATTGAAAGTTGCAAGTTTAAATGAAAAATGTGAACACTTGAAGAAGAAATTATCAGAATCATTATCTAATTCATCTACTTCAACTTCTTCAAATAACAACAATCAAAGAGGGCATTATAGTAATGTTGATAATGAAGACTCTTTGGTCGATGAACTAGAAAACTTCCGTACATTGGTTTATTGTTCGCTATGTTCAAAAAACTGGAAGAACATGGCCATCAAGAATTGTGGTCATATATTTTGTGAAGATTGTTGTAAAGAGAGATTAGCCGCAAGAATGAGAAAATGTCCAACTTGTAATTATCCATTCAGTTCAAATGATTTAGTGCCAATTCATTTATAGAAGTACTAACATTATCTTTGATAATTCAATAATGCGATATTGTATAAATATACGTATATGTCTATATGTAAGCATATATAATTAAATAAGGTTTCTAACTGAAAATTTGTATCATTAATAATTTCGAGAAGAGTACATATGGGTGCAGTAAGGTAGTTGAACACATTAGCCCTAACAATTGAAAATATAAGTGCGGGTAATATATTGTTGTAGCTTCAAAAAAAATAATATTTTTTTCAAATTCTGGAAAAGAAAATACATTGGAAAGATTTCAATATTTAAATTACAATTAATTACATTTAACTATAAAACAAGAAATTTTTCAATTTAAACGCTTCACCTGTTATACTTAGATAGTCATAACCATTCTATAGAGACTTTCTAAAGGAATATATATATTTGAGGCAAAATATAATCAACCGGCATTGTATTTTGAATTCTTAAATGATAATGGTGAGAACACATTGTCACGTTAAGAGTTTTAAATTTTAAATGAGATATGTTTTACAAAAAATAATTAATTAATTATATGATGATAGTTTATTTATTTTTTGCTGATCTATTGAGAACAGAGGTAGCCGCAAGCTATTCTTTTAAGATCTGATCGTTTATTGTCTTTTTTGGTTAGTATCGTTCTGATATTATGCTGATTTAGACGATTTACATTATGGTTGGAACTTTTAATGTGATGAGTGGTCAGTATTATTTTGTCATAGTTACACTGATTTTAATTTTTTATTTTGAAGTATATTTATTTAACATAACCTCGGAACGTAGAACTTGTTTTACTTAAGACTTCTAATTAGGATGACGTAAGTATTCCTGGATTGAATAGAGGTTTTACCATAGCATAATACTAAGGGTAACAAACCTTAGAGCTTGAAATATGAGTTAAAACAATTAAAATAATGTTAAAGATTACTTAATAAATTTATTTTTTTGAGTATATATTTATTATTTATTTGTTGCTAGATAGAGATAAAAGACTATATTATATAGATGAATATTTTCGTTCGTTAAATAACTGAGAAATTTAAGCATCTTCTTCAACAACAACGGTTTGTAAACCTTTAGTGGAAGCGACTAAGACTGGTTCAACGTAAGAGAATAATGGGTTCTTAGCATTTTCTTCTTCGTTTCTCTTTCTAGAGATTCTTAATCTCATTCTGTATTCAACACCCTTGATACCTCTTTTCCAGATAGCTTGGTTTAATTCTGGAGATAAACGGACATCATCAGTACCCATGTGTAATTTGGCAAACTTCTTGATTTCCTTGACAGCTTTTGGAGCTCTCTTCTTGAAGGAAACACCGTGTAACTATAGTAAAAGATAAATATGAAATATTAATAAAAATTTTATTAATTCATTCATTTAAGTAGATGTTAGTAAACTTGGCTATTTGAGTAAAGAAAATTTGGTAATCAATAAATGTGGATATTAATTTGAATAGGGAATATGATATTGGAAGTACCAATAGGGAGTATTCCTGCACTTGCAAATCTTCTTGTAAATGGATATTTCTAGTGAAGTTAGCCTATTTTGTAACAGACAACTTGTAGGTCAGGTATTTGGTCGCATATAAATTGTGGTTGCAGAATTGTACTTATTACTGTGTTTTATTAAAAATTCTCCTATTTGCACAATGGAATGGTAGGGTTAAAATTAAATCATACTTTATCAAATTTATATTCGTGCTCATATTCGCATATATTTTTAGATTCTGCATTATCATCATATCTCGGTAATACTCCATATAGGGTAGGATTCAATAACAAATTATTATAAAATTAATCAATTAATCTAAATAAAAAAACATACTCTTTTGTGTAAGTGAATGGTGTATTCACGAGTGACAACGTCTTTCAAACCGGCCATTTTTTCGTTGGATTGAGTATGTGGTGTGTTTATACCTATTTAAATAAACCTCTTTATATCAAATATTAGAAAGCATCTATAATATAGCGTACATAAGTGTATTTGATAATATATTATTTTAATTATATTTGAATTCATCAAAATTTTGGTGGAAAGCGTTGGTAGGCGAGTCCTCTTGGTGAAGGTATGCACATAGCTAAGGAACCAATTGCGGCCAGCAATGTTCTGTATGAAATTTCAGTTTTTACGTTTGTTTGTGTTTCTTTGAACTTGATGGCAACTATTTGAGGAAACTTATTTTTTTCTATTCGCTTCATAGAAATTTGAATATTTTGTGTCTGGGTTTTTATTTGGTTTTGCTATGTACGGATGTAAATTCAGTCAAGTTTCTTCTTGTTTGGGTTTTCTTTTGTGCTGAGGATCTCAGATCCGCGTTTCTTTTTTCTATTTTTCCCTTGAAAAATTGTTTTCTGCTTATTCAAGCAATTTTTTTACTGATTAGGAACAGAAAGGGATAATCTGATGACCCTGGTGATGGCCTAACGGTAATCTTGTTTTGTTTTGTTCAGTTCATTTCTGTTATAGTTTACAGTTTATTTTAACGTATGTCAAAGCCCAATTGAACCTTTACTGGAAGTTTTATTAAACGACACTTGTTTTCTTATTAAAAAAAGAGAAACAGATAATGACAGCAATGATGATAGCAAGCACTAATGAAAATAGCATTGTTTCCACCGGCACAAATGCAGTGGAATCAGATGATACATATAGGAAGACACAATCACAGATATACAGCATGCAAGAGACAATACTCGATTCTACAAAGAATTCTAATTCAGTACCAAAACCATCTTCACTTTCACCTGCTCACGTAGATAAACAATTACTAAAAACCACGCAAGCGCGAGAAGGATCAGACCCTTTATCCTTTGTAGTTGACTCAACATCAATACTTAAATATACCAAGAGTAAATATAAGTTAGATCCAGAACTTATAGGTGAGGTGGCTTATCATCCTACAAGACAGGGAAAATTCATTAATTACAACACACAATTATCTGCCAAATATACTATACCCCCGGTATCTTTACCATATCCTTATAATTATATAGTAGTGATGACTCCAGAACCATTTCTGCCATCCTTCAATAGAAATCAGGTAAATAAGCTGTTAGTGATAAAGATAAACCATACTGATATAGTCAGATTCTTGAATGGAAATTCTCAAAGGTTATCAAATGTGGAAATATGGGGCTCAGATATATATACAGATGATTCAGATATCTTATTGAGCTTGAAACACACAGGGTTTTTCGACTTGGATAATAAAAACAAGCTGGGTGAGATTGAGTTGAAAAGAACACCAGCAAACTTAAATAACTTCGATAATGTAATAGATGAAAACAAATTGATAGGGGAAACAAATTATGATCTAGAAGTAACGATATTACTGCTGAATACTTTACAAGATTATATTGGTACTGATAGGTTTGGCTTAACTTCAAGAGATTGGTTAGATCAGGCTCCACACGATGGTTTAAGTTATGGGATCTATGAAATTAAGGTCAAAGAGGTTATTGATTCCGAAAATAAGGCAATTAATATTAAACAATGGTAATTCAATTGCTATCATTCCTTAATATTAAATATACTTCATTAATACCTTAATTGTATACTTGATATATATTTCCCTCCTTCCTTCCTTCCTTCCTTCCGGGGAAAATACCTTAATTTTTAAATATATATGGAGAATTCTATGTAATATAATTTTAATGTGAAAAATCGGCTTGTGTGATTTTTAAGATGTAAATAAAAACATAATTGTTTAACTAATGAACTGCAGAGCGGTAAGTATGTTATTTAAACACTACCATCAAATATTATTATTCAGAAGCATATTTATTGATTTTTTTGTTTACTGAATTTAACAATTGTTTTTTATATCACTACCTCCTTGAGTGTCTCTTCTTTTCTGTTCTCACAATGCTACGAGCAAGATTGATTGATACAATCGATTCCCCTGGGATTAATGCTATATTGCCTGTATCACAGTCGCAACGATTGATAATATCAAAACAAAATGGTGATATAGAAGTTTACTCTAGAGAAAATACAAAATATAAATTATTTCAAACCTACCCAAATATATTACAAAATTTACATATTGATGACTCAACCATTAACGAATTATTATACGCACATGAGTTGTCTACAATATTCGTTCAGTGTAAGAAGGCATTGGTCCTGTTGAATAGCACCAACTTACAAGCTTATGATAGAATAATGGATAAGAGAGGTATTAATCAATGCTGGTTATTGGATACAGTAATACCTAATCAGAAATATAAAAATTTAGATGTATTTTATAATAACGATACTGAATCTGAATCAATGCATGAAAAGGTGAAAACAACTTTTCTTATTTACTCGACTACTGATACCACAAAATTAAGACTATTGGTTTGGAAAGGTAGATTTTATAAAGCAATGATCGAAATTAAATTACCACACTCAAACGAGTCTGCGACATCAATAGAAGCAACTTCGCATGGGCTTATGATATCAACAAATGTTGGAATTTATAAACTGGATTATAAAACAAAATCATTGTTTAATGTTGAAAAGATTATTCGGCGTAAGTATCCTCGAGATTTAGTGTCCTCTATAGGTGAACTGCGAGCGCTATGCGATCTAAAAACTAGCGATTCTTCAAGCAATAATAATAATAGTATCAACGAAGAAGACATGTTATCTTTAAGGTCTCAATCAAGCAAAATCACCAAGAAGAGCAGCATTGCCAACTTTTGGAATAAGAAAACAACACAAGCATTCGATGCGTACCACACCATAAGGTATATTTTCACACAAGAATCTGATAACACTACATATATTGTTGATGGAGCCAGTGATAACTTATTTGAAATTAACATTAATAATACCAATACGGTTCCTTCCTTAATAGCAAAAGATCATTCTCAGTTTTTCTCTTGGAATCCTAATTTTGAGCATATACATTATATCTCATCAAAACTCCTTTTGCTCTACAACTCCACAATAATACGATTTGTAGATTTTGAAAACGGCTTTAGATTCTTGGAGACTGAGATTCCGGAAGGTATTAAAAAAGTAGTCGATATACTAGGGACGTATTTTATTGTGTGGACATTAGATGATCAAATTCAATTATATCGATATCAAGTAGATGATAGATCAAGCATAAATGGCATTGAGAATGATAATCGATCAATAGATTCAGTGTCCATATGTGGTAAATCGCACGATTCAAGCTTTTATAACCTGTGGAGGAAAGTTCTCTTCTATAAATATTTCTTAAACTCACCTTACCGTTATGATTTGTGTGCCTCTGAAGATCCAGATGAGTCCCTTGATATATGTGCCATGAAATTAAGAGATTTGACAGTCGTTTGGTGTTTGAAAATATTCGATTCGTTAAAAACATGTATGACTATAATAAATAGTCGCAATACGAATTCAGCGAAGAAACATCACCGTAAAGGTAATCTTTCAACATTGAATTCCAGAAGCAAGCAAAAAACTACGATTCCTAACACGGATTATATAATGAAATTACAAGAGGTAATTATTAAAGATATTTTTAATTATTTCATTGAATTTTGGGCTCCCCCACAACTAGTTATAATAAGAACGTTCCCGCCAGGTTTATCTATATTAGTGCGAGAAATAACAGGACAATTGCACCAATGCATTATAGAAGATAATAAAACTACACCTCAATATGAAATCCCTGAACAACTGTTGCAAAAATGGTGTATACCCTATCTAACCGATACTAGAAGAAATTTAAAAAACCTGTTAATTAATAAGAATGATGGAATTGTTTGGCAGTATAAAGATCGTAAAATTAACCAAAATTTAGAATTTTTTCTGCTGGATAATCATGACTTTTTAAATATAGACACTATGCTAGTCTTAATAGACACTATCTTATTCAAGACATACCTTTATTATGTTCCATCTCTAGTAGGACCATTAGTGCGTGTGGATAATATGTGTAAAGAAGATATTGTGACTTCAGAATTGCGGAAGAATAATATGTTCCAAGAGTTAATTGATTTCTTTTACCAGAGAGAACAGCATAAGAATGCATTGGAATTTTTAACGAGTTTGATTGACGATGAAAAGAGTGAGGAGATTGACAATATGGTTAAAATACTGGTAATTAACTATCTACAAAGGATACCAAATGAGTTTATCGATGACTTATTTTATTACACAGAGTGGCTAATTCAAAATCTAGCGAAGAATGATGATACACAAATTGAAATTCTCATGTCTATATTTTTGAGTGATTCCATTATAAACATTAACCGTGATCATTTGAAAGTTTATACTTTTATTGATAATTATGACCGTACTCTTTCAGTACAGTATTTGGAGTTTATTCTTAGTGCTACAACTTCACCGGATACGAGCCTGTATACCATTTTAATAAAACGGTATTTAAAGCATTTGAATGACCCTATAGTAAGAATCAAACTAAAATCGGTTCTTGAAACAACACCATATGAACCGAGAACAATATTAGGAGCGTTAGATGAAACTATTAGTGAAAATGATGACGATAAAACTGGCTTAAATAATGAAGAAAGGAATTTTATAAAACTTCTGAAAACATACGCATTTGAAAAATTAAACGAACATAAGAAATCTATTGACATTTTTTTTGAGGAGATTAATGATTATAACAGTGCTTCGAATTATTGTGAGAAAATTATCGATAAAGATAACCAAAAAGGCCAAGAAATTCTAATTTACCTTTATAAGAAATTGATTAATAAATATAACAAGGACATTGAAATTGATACAGCATCAGAAAACAAAATTACTAAAAGTAAAGCCGATCTCAATTCGCTATTAATTAATTTTTTAATGGACCATGGTTCAAAATTGGACATATTTATAGTTTTGGAATTATTGCCTAAATCAATACCAATATCAGACGTTAAATTCTCCCTAATGGATGCTATCAAATTGAATTCTTTAAACAAGGATGAATCAAGAATCAAGAAAAGTCTTTTGCAAGTTGAATTGATTAATACCACGTATACATTGAACAATAATTTAGCAAAATATATTAAATTGAATGAAAATTATAAATGTTTAATTTGCAACAAGACATTTTCGACTTTGATATCTGATACCATACGTTGGTTTGAAATTGATGATAAAGAATATATTGTTCATTATAATTGTGGAAAAGTTTTGGAAACAAAAATTGAAAATTCTAAATTAGAAACTAAAGTAAATTATGCTCCTCCTTCTGTAGAAGATTTGAAGGTAAAAGGACAACTTTAATTAAGTTTGTAGATTATTTCATGACTGTCAGTGGAACTGTATATTATATCCTGAATAAATCCAAGTTGCAACTATTCAGCATGATACTCTAATGTGCAAAGGTGATAAATGGTGAAATACACTAATTGACTAGGAAAACTATCTCAGTTATTAATTAAGTTACATAAATAGAAAATATGAAAAGCTAGCCTAAATAACAAATAATATTTTAATTTAATGAAAAGATTTATAAAGTCATTTTTCTAATCTTCTCCTTGGTTGGTCTAACCTTCGATTTTTTTTCTTATTTAAATTGCTTGTATTATAGTGTGAATTTAAGATGACAGTTAGTTTTTATTCATTCACTTATATCGTGGCTAGAGAGTCAAATAAAACAGAAATACTTTCACCATAATGATCACGACGAATACATTCAGCAAAAATTGAAGACACATCAATTACAACCAACTTTTTCGAATTACTTACACGTTCTTTTGAAATTGGATATGTATTTGTAACGACAATTTGATGGATATATTCACACTTTTCTAATTCTTCTAAACAATCACCTGTAAAGAGGCCGTGTGTAGCAACAACGTAAACTCTCTTAGCACCACAATTTTGAACTAAATGTTCAGCAGCACTAATAAAAGAGCCTGGTCTGTCAATCATATCATCTAAAATAATAGCAGCACGATCGCAAACGTTACCTACTAAAGTAATTAACTTTTCTTTATGGATTTCATCTTCTTCATCTTCTTCATCTTCAGAATCAACAGCATCAAAAGTACCACCTAAAGCATGAGAATCAGCTGCTTGTAAGGAAATTGAATCTTCACTTGATGATTCCATGGCAACTTCATCGTCAGCTTCATCATCTCCAATAACATGACCGTTACGGATTCTGGCAGTTTGGATACCATTAGTTAAGATAATATTTTCTTCTTCATTTGGACCATCACCCTGTCTTACAATAGGTCTGCTTTTTCTTAACATAGACTGTTTTCTTAATCTCAACTGTTGTAAATCTTTATTTTGAGAATATAAATCTTTAGAACGACGACGATCAGTATGAATCATAGCGAAATTGATCTTTAATGAATCAGCTAAAGCAGTGACTCTCTTGGTACCACCAGGGTTTTTTGAGACAACGACTGCATCTTCATAATCAGGGACGTTCTCTCTAATCCATCTAGCTAAACTTGGACCACCATACAGGTTGTCCACAGGTTTAGTAAAAAACCCTTGCATTTGAGAAGCATGTAAATCCATAGAAATAACATGGTCAGCACCTGCCATAATTAATAAATTAGCTAACATTCTCGCTGTGATAGCACCTCTATGTTTCTTCATCTTACACTGTTTGGAATATGGAAATAGCGGAATCACTACAGTAATCTTTCTAGCGGAACCACCTCTGCATGCAGAAACTAAGATTAAAAGTTCCATGATATGGTCATTAACAGTTGATGAACCTGATTGAATAACGTACACATCTTCATCACGAACAGATACACCGATTTGAACAGATGTTTCACCGTTTGCAAACTTCTTTAGGGTGCATGGTGCTTGCTCGATACCTAACCTTTCGCACACCAATTTACCTAATTCTGGATGGGAATTACCGACAAAAACTTGACACTTACGCATAGTTGAATTGGATGGTTTAAAATTACTGTTTAGGTCTTTCAAAAGAGAAATAATTAATGATGATTCCTTGATTCCTGCAAAAGGACAAAATCTATTAAGATAGGGATATTGTTACCGGTGATCTATAAAGAGACTAAAACCAAAAAAGAGTAATAATATCTATACATAAATATATATATCTTATTAATATCTAATATTTTATAAATAAAGCGTGGTATTATGGAAAGAATAGTAGTGATGAGCTGAGTTCATAAGCATCCTTTTTCACCGAGACGAATGAAATTCGTTAAATTAATTAAATTTTTCAAGGAAAATTTTTCTTTTCTCCAGCTGATCATTTTCGACGATAATAAAAGGATACTTCCTAATTTATAGTGGGAAGTACTTTCTAACAGTAGTAGATACAATGTTTATTTATGGTCATTAAATGTATTAATTATGCTATATACGGTATTATTGATTATATGAATTCTAGTGACATACCTGCCTCATTAGAATCCTTGCTGATAACCTGGTTCATAATCGTATCATCATCTAAATCATCAGCTAACCCAGAGTTTTGGAACGTATTAGGATTTCTCAAAATTTCATCCATTCCAGTATATACAGCGCCGTCATTGGTTTGTCCACCCATATCTCCTACTTCCATTTCATCCTCATCCTCTGGAAATTCATTTCCGTACAATTCCATGCCAATAGCTAACGCTTCATTACAACTATTAACCATATCATCACCTCTATTTATACCAAAATTATTATACGTAAACAGCGTCTCCGTATATGAGTTATAATGCCTATCATACATAGAATATTTCGGAGTCAGTACCAGCTCCACTGTCTTCATTGTATACTCTCCGAATGCGTACTGTTCTGCTTGTTGTTCAGTTGGTGGAAAAATATTGTTTAGGACTTCATCACGTTCCAATGTTAACAAAATTTCTAATTTGTGTCCATCATTTCTAAAACTGACTTGCCTTATAGCATGGTATAGAACACTAGAATGTGGAATACGAATTCCATGACCCAGAGAACTAAACCACAAGATGATACAACTGTTTAAGATGAATAATTCCACGGTATCTAATGTCTGCTGCTGTTGTTGTTGTTGTGATGTTTCATCGTTAATATATTGCCCATTTAAAAGGCCCAGGATTAGCTCTCTCCCACCACCAATTAGAATCACATTATCATTTGGTATATTTACGAGTGAATTATCGTTACTGAATTGGGGTTGTGTTCGTTTATAATGGCTATATGGTATAACATTTTCTATAGTTGGCTTTACGTTCGCAATTTGGCATGATGGTTTATCTGATATATGTGACATTTTTATGTAAAAATAGCTAAATTGATAATATTTTATGACCCTTCCCCTTATATCGGTTGTTACTCTCTGTTTTGTCTGATCAAAGAGTGAGAAAAGCACCTGCTATTCTTGAATAATTTTTTCATTGTTCAATTGATTTAATATGGAACAAAATAAAGGCGACCCGACGTTAATGCGAGCCATTCCTAAAGCAAAAAACAAAAAAAATAACTTTATCAATATTAATAAAACCATATGTTAAGCATATCTGGGGTATTAGAGAGTATTTAGCACTGAATCTTTTGATTCTATGAAGGTACTTATATAATATTACTATATATAATGCGCACACTTCTTCTTCTTCTTCTTCATTTTCGTTCTCCCGAAATGCAATTGTTAACTATTCGAGACTGTTTCAGAGTCTGTGAGAGTCTTCCTTTTTATCTTCTTCTTCTATGTAGATAGTGTTAACAACTTGGTCAAATCCATTGAATGGAGTAGCTGCAGAAGAAGTGTATGCTCCAAGGTTTGTGAAATAAAGCCAATCACCAACAACTAAATCATTTTTCAAATAATATTCCTTTGTAATACAATCCAACCCATCACAGGTAGGACCCCAAATAGATGCTCTGTATGGATGTCTCTCAGTCTTAGTATTTGATGTTGACTCAAAGTCAAAGTAATGGAATTTATTATTATGATGTAAGATTCGTGGTTCAGGTTCCTGATGGTCGAATAGAATACAGTTCATATTACCATAGACACCGTCGTTAATATAAATCATAGCCTCGTCATCATTAATTTTCCGTTTAGCAATAACATGTGTGGCTAATGTGAATGTAGTCGCTACAAAATATCTACCTGGTTCAGCGATGATCTCAACACCACAATCGTCTGGAAAAAATTCATTCAATGCCATATTCAACACATGGCTTGCCTCTCTAAATGATTCTAATTGAAACCCACCACCTACATCTAATATTTGTAAAGGCGGCATTCCAAACTCATTCACAGCACATTCGAATACCCACTTGGCATCTCTAGTAGCTTTGTATAGGGTACTGAAGTCGGAAGCTCCCGACCCTACATGGAAGCTAACACCGCATAAATTCAGTTCTAATTCTTTACATTTTGATAACAATTCTCTTACATTTGATAATTCACAACCATATTTAGTTGAAAGACGACATTGAGCAGTGGAATCATCAGTCATTATTCTTAGTAATAGTTGTGATTCTGGATGAAATTTCTTGATCTTGTATAACTCTTCCACGTTATCAAAAGTTGATTTTAATACTTGTTTTTCGTTAGCAAACCTAATAAAAGAGGAAACTTTGCATGGATTAGCATATATAATTCTTGAAGGATCTATCCCTAACTTAAGAACAGTTTCTATTTCTAATTTTGACGCACAATCGAAATTAACACCAAAACCAGCTAATCTTTTCAAGATGAGAGGGTTTGGGTTACATTTGACAGCGTAATATGGTTGGATTCTTGGTAATTCGCTTTTCCAATTGTTATGTAAGTTTCTCAATTCGTTTAGATCACATATAAAAAATGAATTTTCTTCACCTGGTAAGCACGTTTCGTTATTAATTTGCCTGATGTGTGTTATCAATTCATTACAAATTTTTTCATGAGATTGTTGGAATGGTGCATCATTAAAATTAGGGTTATTTAATTTTAATTTTTGCAAATAATGATATAACTCTTCATCTGTCTTGTTTGCTCTCACTACAATAGACGAATCAGGGTGTATGGTGGGTTTTGTAGTAGTCTTGATAGATGCAGCAAGAACTTCATCAACTAAGGTAGTTGTGGAATCTTGCAGACTATTTGAATAGTAGTTGTCAGTTTTGTTTTGTGCAGTTATAGAAGCCATTTATTCTAGATGACTTATGGATATAAATGAGGTTCGATGCAATGAGTATAGGTAATTAAGATATTGGAATATAAATAGAATTAGGATGATGTTGGCACTGGATATGGATTGTATCTTTTTTATATAAAAGACTAAGTGGCAATACAATATTTCTTCCAGACGATGCACTCCTCAATTTATAGTTAATCAGCCTCTAACCAATTTTCAAATGAAAAAAATTTTTCTATTCCTTTATTTTTATTGATGCATTTCTGAAAAAATTTTCTTATTTTCATGAAATATTGCTCATTTTTTTGAATTTTTCAATTTGATTATTTTCATGGAACGGCTTGGTGGGGGAATGATGGGCACTGCTCTGCCCGCAGCGACTCTTGCCCAAATGCTTATGGATACCATTCCGATGGTACTAGCGACCGTTTTTAACTACATTTTATCTTTATAGTTGCACAAGCTGAGTGGTTACAGAATAATGGAACTAGGTACTAATAGAAAAAAAAATTTAAATTAAATATGCTCGTTTTGGATTTAAAATATATATGAAGTAGGAAAAAATACTAATATATATATAAATATTTATATCATTTGAAGTCACTATAGTGTCGATGTGTCAGTAATGCAGTTGCAAAATAAACAACGATACCCTTCCCTAATTCCTTCTAGGCCGTCTACGTAATCTCTTTCTATTCCATTAGTTTTCATTATGTTCAATTCACCCTTGGTTGGAATCTTTCTACAATTATCGTTTAAACATCTAGTGTGTGTTTTCTTGTATCTTAATCCACATGAATTGCATAGTTGGTCTTGTTTACGCTTGGACCATGATGGTCTCCAGCATGGAGAATCGCTGGAGTTACAAGAGACACAGATTTTAGTAGCATGGTGATGGTTGTGAGTAGGAGAGTGTGATCCGAGATTTGTCCTTTTCGATTGTTGATGAACATTTGGACTTTGTGGTGGTGAATCGATAATTGGAAACTTGTGGAATTTAGGAGGTGGAGTATTTGATCTTTTGCGTTTTCTTCTTATTGGTGAAATAGATCTTGACCTGGAATATGGGGAAGGGGATGAAGACAAGGAAGCAGAAGATGATGATGAAGCGGAGGATGCGTTGCTATTTCTTCTACTGACGTGTGTGCTTGTTGATTTGTTGTTACCATTATTGTCTAGTTTCATAATTAGTTGTCTTCCTTTTGAACCAATAAAATTACTCGATGGTGAAGACAATGTTGATGAATAGTAATGATTGAAATTATTGGTGGTTGGTTTGGAAACTTTTTTTGAAGTTTTTGATAGAATATCTCTATTATCCAATAATTTTTTAATTTGCAAAGCTTTGAAACTGTTAGTTTTCTTATGACGGTTTGTTGAATTTGATACAATTTGTTTCTTGACTAATTGAACTAATTTTTCGCTAACAAATGGTGTAAACCTTAATTTTGGTTTACCATTCTTATCTGTTTGTAACCTTGAGGGAGATACTGAACGTGAGCGTGAATTTGAATGTGAAGGAGATTTTGAATATGAAGACAAATCGTAATGTGGAACACAACTTGTACGTTTGGGAGACATTGGTGGAGTTACGGGGGTCTTGAAGGACCAGTTTTTGTTTGAAAGGTTTTGGAACGGATCCTTTGGATTTAATATAGATGGAATATTTAGTATGTTGTCATTTGTATTATGAGATTGATTATGATCCAATAATGAATCAGATATATTTGAATAGTTTGAAAATTTTTCATTTAGTTTGGACTTTTCTTCTTTGATTTGATCGACTATGTGAAGATAGTCATTATAGCTTTCACCTTTACACCAATCTATTAAATTATTTTTCCAAACTGGTGTTACCTCTGATGTATCAGGGTATATGTATGAATTTTCTTGAAGTTTGGGATTTGGTAATAATTTTAAGTGTCTTAGTGATGGTAATATTAGATCCTTTTGTTGTTGGATTGCTAAATTATTGATTAAATTGTTCCTATTGTCAAAGTTGCTTGGATATAAATTTAAATTTGAATATGCTTGAGGAGAAGAATTTGGAGTTAAAATTGAATTTTGACATTGTCTGAACTGTGAAAAATGATGTGGTGATGCAGGTGCTGTATATGCTTTTCTTTGAAAAGTTTTAAATGAAGGTAAAATTGGAGAGATTTTATTTACACTTGTAATTGATGGAGGTGAGGAATATGAATAATTTGTTCCAGTGGTAATACCGGCAGAAACTGTGGCAGCATCTGTTGATTTATTTCTATGATGTGGTAGCGAGGGTAGTAATAGATCATCAAAGAATAAATTTTTTGGTTTTGTGTTTATAGATTTGTTTTCATTTGAAGAAGTTGATGAGGAATGGAGGAATAAATTCTTTGCATCAATTGAAGTTGACATTAGTAAAGAAAAATATATATTTTTTGGAGGGAGTTTCTAACGAAAGTCTTGATAAAGGAATGGGAAAGCGAGAAGGATTTTGGCGGTAACGAATGGATTGTTTTAGATTAGTTTGATTTATTAATTTGAATATGTAATTTGATTAAAATAAAATAAAATAAAAAGAAGTTGGAAGATTTTACCAAGAACTAAAAGTTTAAGTCAGACACGAATAAGGAAAGATGTTTGGTTTTTTATTCTGTTGATTAGTTATATTATATATATGTATATATACACACATATAGTAAGGTAAAAAATAATTTAGGGACTAGATATTAATAGATTAAGAATTGAAATTGCTGGGTTACTTTTTTTCTTTCAATGTCATATGCTAAGCAAGAAGATCAAGGTTAAGTAGGAATTCCTAATTAAATTACGTTATTTGTCCTGGTTTTTAACTTTAAAAAGATGGATCTACAATATAGGAAATATGATTCAGAGATCCCGCAGTAGTAAAAGTTGTGTTTCCCAGATAAGAAATTGCTGGCTCGAAAAAAATTATATGTTTTTTTCCTTAGTATCAATTATATTTCCTAAACAGGAAATCTGTTTCTCCAAATACGGTAAAGAAAGATGGGAAACACTGCAAATGTTAAAAATATTTAATAAGGGGAAATAATAAAATGCAGATGGCTGGTTGGTTTTATTCATACAGAGTTGAGATGAAAATAAACGTGATTTTGATTTGTTTTTCTATATTTGGAAATTAACCAGGTTAGTTGTAAACAGGTTATATTGTCTTACTCTTGTTTTTTGACGGGAGCTGAATTATAAGACATATTTGACACTGTAAAATTGCTAGTTGTTATAGTTACATATAGTTATTTACAAGATGTAATGTATATATTCATAAGAGCGCAGATGCTCCTTACCCGCCCGTTGATGTTCTAGAAAAATTCTAGTGAAAAGAGAAGAAAAAGCACTCAAACTGAAAATGAAAAAATATGAGTTGGTAGGAACAAAAAACCATAGGTGGTAGAGAGCTGATGGATCGAAAGAAGACACAGAGAGAATAGAAGGATAAGAACGAATCACATACCAAGGGAATAAGCATAAGCATGAATAACTTTATGAATTCTAGTAATAACAGCAATACTAGCGGAGCTGTTCCTAATATCAAACAACAATTACATATCACAGAGATATTCATCCAAAAGATTCTTGCACATTTAGACGACACTGATATAAATAAATTAAATGATTTTTTAAAGCTGTTTAATAGTAATAGTGGTGGAAGCAAAATAGTGTTTAACTCTACACCTTTTAATGATGCGATGACCTTTTTGACTATGTGGCAACAACAGATTGTATGCACACAGCATAGCTTGACCTCTGTGGATTACCAATTGATACCTGGGTCTGGTACATTAATTTGCAATGTGAATGCAAAGATACGCTTTGATGAGAGCGGTAAGGATAAATCTGGACAAGATTCGGTTATAAGACAAGGAGGCAATATGCCTATGAGTAATGCGGCTGCGAATAAGCGTAGTCTCTGGGGTCCATATTTTGGTACCTCGATACAATTAATCATTGACGATAGAATCTACAGAAACGATTTCAATGGCGTTATCAGCGGGTTTAATTATAACATTATCTACAAGCCTGAGGATTCGTTGATCGTGATGTGAGGTGCTGTGATACGACGCAGTCGGGAATGATGCGAAGTGATCAAATATTGGGGTATTTTTCTCACTTATACGTACTTAGATATATACAGAATTATATACGGGTGTATGTTGTGTATAACAAGGTATATTGGAGATAATTACTTTTTCTAAGGGGACACCATATATTTGAATGGATAAAGGAAATTTGTATGTGTAGCAACACTAGTAACTACTGCCAAGAGACGAGCCGGAGAGTGTGATGGGTGAGATGCAAGTGACATACCGCCGATGGGAATGATGCAATACCGACAGTATGGAACAATAGAATACAATAGATTCCATGGAATTCACGGCAATTCGCTACGAGTGGCGGATGCGGATGCAAATGTGTTTAGCGGTGTATCCAATGCCACTTCTCTCTTTCGCTCATATCGCTTTCTCTTTCCTTTGGCAGACAAAAATACCGCCACTTTTAACATTCTCTCCACTTTTTTTCCCTTTTTGAACTCAGAAAAAAAATTAAAAATCAAAAGTTTTGTGCAGGGAACACATCGGCGGCTAATTTTTGGCAAGTGAGCCAAAAAGAGAATGTTCCTTTTGTCCATGAATCTTCCAGTTCAAGAAAATTGGATTTACTTCCCGTCGAAAACAGCAAATTTTCTTGAAGATGGAAACAATCTTCTTGATTAATTTGAAATTCAAACAGTTTGCATGATTTATTAGACCTTCTTGAATATAGTCAAGGTTTATACAACTCCCTTCAAATATTTATTGTATTCGTGATTTAAATGCTGTTACGTGAAACTAGCTTTTTTGATAGGCAGGTTTAAAGAATAGTCTTTCCATTCAACCTAACATTGTCAATTTCCCTTTCCCCTTGAGTTCCTCTCCAATTTTAATTTATTTCTTGCTATTACAGGTTTCCTTAAAATTAATCAGCTTGATTCATATATGCAGATTTAATTAATAGCAAAACGGGGGGAAATAAAAGTATATAAATGGCAAATATTTAAGCATGGGTTGTAGTCTTTGTTTTTGAAACATGTTTGTTCTTTTATTCTCCCTTTCGTACATAAATATATATACCTACCGCAATAAAAAGTAACTACAAAAGAAACTAAACTAAACTAAACTAAACATGAGACTCATTCCCAAAATATCTAAAAACTATTCAAGGAAAGAACATGTTATTCTATTAACTATTGCATATGTCTTAGCATTTGCAACATTCATCTTCTTCATTATCGCTACCGCAGGTTCAACTTCAAATTACAAACCAATAACAAATATCTACATAGGTGATGCTGATATCTCTCACATCAATATCACAAAGGTTGTGCCTCAACTAGGTCCTATTTTAACAATCCTTGGCACTGCTCTAACCGCCCCAAACAGTTCACTTGACCAAATATTTGGTGCTTTGAAAGCTATAGCAGACACACCTGCTTTGACTCCATTGATGCACCTAATGTCTAACGCTAGAAACGTCTCAAAGACTTTAGTATCGATAACTCAGTTGGCTCCCTTGGCATTGAGTGGTAATCCAATAACTGACACAAGGGAAATAACTTTGATCTCGGGGTTATTGAAAATGTCTGATAATCAAAGTGAAACTTTACAAGGTTTGAAAAATTTGGTTGAGCCATCCTTAGCTACTCTTTCAAGTAATGATAACACAACAGAGATTACTTTAAACATGTTAAATGATTCAGATAATCCGGAACTAGTTACTGAGGAATTATACACTTTAAACAATATGACTCTGTCCGAGAAGATAGGTCTATTACCTGTGTTTGGTTTATTCCAACAGACTAAGAATATCACAGTGCTTCTACAATCATTACAATCAGTAATGCAAAATTCAGAAAATGTTCCAAACGCAAAATCATTAACACTATTAAAGACTTTACAAACAATGTTAACCTCAAATTCAAACGGAAATTCAAATTTAACTGCCATATTCAGCACGGTATCAGGTTTGGCTTCAGACGATGATGAAAAGAAATCAATCCAAGCAATCGAATCCATATTAGAAAACTCATCAAATGTTAATGGAACTTTGACTATCTTGGAAGATATGATTGAAAAAAATATGACCCAATCAGATTCATCAAAAACTGCCCTAAGCGCTCTAAGCACAATAATGGCAAACGTAAACGATAAAGCAACAACTTTAAAGACAATAGCACAATTATCAACAATTACAAATAATACCGTCACAAATGCTCAACTATTATCATTAGAAGAAATTCTAAAAGCTACCAAAAATGATACAGAAACAATTAAGGTCTTGACTGATTTACAAACAGGCCTGAGTCCGAATAGTTCAACTTTTAAATATATCCCATCACTATTCAACTTATTAGACGCCTCAGCTAACCCTCCATCAACATTCTCCTCATTAGTAACAGTAACAGCATGGGCACAAGAAAACCCACAAGTCTTCTTACCAATCATGAAGATCTTAATCGAGGCCCAAAGTGTTCAACCAATCTCAGAAGAGCAACTAGTAACCATGACTCCTGAACTACTACAATATCTACATATCCCAGTGAATTTCCGCCTTTCCATCTTTACGCTATGTAAAGGTGATATTAATAACACGATTATTTCATGTTCCGCATCACATGCTGTGCAAGATTTGGATTTTAGGCAAATTATTTATGATTCATTGATGGATTCAGATTTTAGGCCATACCTAAAAGCTTTGGATATCGGACCAAATGATTTACACCTTGATGGTAAGTTATTATCTCGTCAACATGAATACGTTCCAGCTATTTCAGCTGTTCTTGCAATGAATATCCTGGTCATTGTAACAAGTTTTGCTCTAATGGTTAACTACAGCTTATTGTTCTGGATGAAATGGAGTGCAAAAGGGTGGACATGGTTAGTAGCTATTGGAATGGCTATGGCAATGAGTTTATTTGCAGGTTTGAGTGGTGTAATTTTGGCCGTTATGATCGAAGTTATTAAGTCAGGTACGGCTGATGATAATTATGGTGTTGTATATAAAAGAGAACCAATTTATTCTGCTTTGATTTGGACAGGGTTTGCTTTAGCTATAGTCTCGAGTCTTATGTTGATGGGTGCTTGGTTAGATGTTAGGAAAATCAATAAGAGAAAGACTAAAACTGCAAGTGATATGGAATATTCTTCAGATATTGATGATAAGGATGTTCAAGGTCCAATGGGTGGTATCGTTGCAATTAAGGATAGTGACGAATCCGTTGATGATGAAAAGAAAAAGGTTAGACATAGTGTTCATTCGCAAGAAAGTAATAATGAAACATCCACACAGAGTGAAATGGAATCAAGTAATCAAAATAATATAAATGAAAAGAAAGTTACTATGCATGATGTTGGCAAAGATAATACTAAGATGCAAAACGATAATGAAATCAATCATATTGAATTAGCCAACACTAAAGAGGAATATCAAGAGCAACACCAATCTTCCATTTAATCTATCAAATACATATTATTAATATATTAATATTTAATTGTATATAGTCTTTTAAAATCACATTTAATCTTAATATTTTTGTTTGTTATTGTATAGGTAGATTAATGAACAAATGCCGTTAATGATTGCATATTCGGATATTATTAAGATTAAAACCGACATATTTTTAATTACCCGGAATATTGACGAAGAAAATTGGAGAAGTAAAGAAAGCGTGAGTCGCACTTTGAATGAATGAAACATTAGCCGCCCATAGAGTGGTAAATTATATAAGAGATCAATTATTGCGATATTAGGGGAATTACATCTTTTTTAATGGCATTTTGAAATTTTCATATTTTAATGAATTAAACAGAAATATATAGGTAAGTATAAATACAATTATATTTTAAGAAAAGTAATAAATGACAATATTAGTTTCTACTTTGCTCCCGTTTTACAAAAAACACAGGCTTAATATTCTGAGGTCCTCATATATACTGTTACTTTTTACGACAGTAATCGGTGTTAGCTCCTCAGCCCCAGAGAAAAACAAGGGCTCAAAGAAAGATGATACCGATTCCAAACAGTTATCTAAAAATAAGAATAAAACTAATGATACTGGAAATGAGAAGAAAAAAATCGACTTCATTAAAGACGGTAATGTAGAATTTGATATTGACTATGACTCAGATTTTCCAGAAAAGGATTGCACTATGAGCAGCTCATCATCTGATAATAATATATCAAGAAGATCTAGTTTGCCAGACGCTCTAACTGAGAAGAATATTAACAAAGGCAAGGAAATCAAGCCACCTGGTTCTGATGTATTGACTTCTTTTCATGAACAAAAGAACAGGGCCAATTTCTTAATCAAATTGATATTCACAAACAAAAAATGTCTGGCCCTATTTTTGTCACAAGCAATTTTATTAATAGTAAGAACTGTTTTATCATTACATGTAGCAACATTAGACGGTAAATTGGTTTCTGCTCTGGTCAAAGCAAGGTATGCAGACTTTTTAAAACTTCTACTGGGTCAATGGATGTTACTAGGTATTCCAGCTAGTTTTATTAATAGTCTGATATCTTATACTACCAAATTATTTTCAGTAACAATTAATAAACAGGTGTCAAAATTACTGTTAAATAAATATTTTTCAAACCATCACACATTTTATTCGGTGGCAGGTAGCTCATCAGAAATTCAAGATAATTTAACTCGAGACGTTTACACTTTTTCCACAAATTCTTCTTTGTTATTAAACCAATTATTAAAGCCGATGTTGGATTTGATTTTATGTTCTTTTAAATTATTAAATTCAAACTCAAATATTATGGGTGAAGGTACCCTTGCTTTAGGCTTAATAGTTTACGCTTCAAACTCCCTATTGAAATTAATAAGACCTAATTTTACTAAATTGACAATGATTAGATCTTCTTTAGAGAGTTGGTTTAGGTCACTACATTCAAATTTGCATTTAAATAATGAAGAAATTGCTTTATTAAAAGGTCAATCAAGAGAGTTAGTTAGTTTAGATCACTCATTTTACCGTTTAGTTCTCTTCTTGAATAGAGAAATTAGAGCTAAGGCGCTCTATGATTTAGCATTAAATTTTGTTATTAAATATACTTGGGGTGCAGCTGGTTTAGTACTTTGTTCAATACCAATATTTTTTAATGATAATGACGCAAATGCCCCTCCAAATGATATCACGGCTGATTTCATAACTAACAGACGTTTATTATTGACAGCATCAAGTTCATTTGGTAGGTTCATTGAATTGAAAAAAAATATGCAACAATTAAGAGGTGTAAGTTTAAGATTAAATAAATTTAATGATCTTTTAGATAAAAACTCAAAAATAAATTCTGATCTAAATGCGGATGGTGAGGATAACGAAGGCAACAAATTAATTGAATATGATAACAGTATAATTAAATTTGAAAATATTCCACTTATTACACCCCAAAATCAAGTATTAGTACCTTCATTGGATTTTGAATTAAAACATGGTGATCATTTATTAATTATTGGTCCAAATGGTTGTGGTAAATCTTCATTGTTTCGTTTATTAGGTGGTTTGTGGCCAATTCTTAAAAATCCCAATGGTAAACCAACAAAATTAACTATGCCAAAGAGATCTAATTCATTAGATTGTACAATTTTTTATTTACCCCAAAGACCATATATGGGTAATAGTTCATCATTTAGGGAACAAATTATATATCCAGATTCGATTGAACAATTTGAAGAAAGGTACAATGGAGATTATACAAAAGGTGATGAAGAATTGATTAAAATTTTAGAATTGCTTGATTTGGGAGATTTAATAACAGAAAATATGACTCTTGTACTTGCAAAGAGAACTGCAATAACAAACAATGCGAAGAAAGAAACAAAAGGACACGAAAATAAAAGTAGTATTAATATTGTTGATTCTTCTCTGTCCACGCCAGATTCCTCAACAACAGTTACTGCAGCAGTTGGTACTAAAGAAGCTTTTGATTTGATACGTAATTGGTCGGAAGAATTATCAATTGGAGTCCAACAAAGATTAGCTATGGCAAGAATGTACTTTCATAAGCCAAAGTTTGCCGTTTTAGATGAGTGTACTTCAGCAGTTTCACCAGAAATGGAACAAAAAATGTACACAATTGCACAAAACTTTGGAATTTCATTAATTTCTGTTTGTCATAGAACAAGTTTATGGCATTTTCATAATTATTTACTGAAATTTGATGGTGAAGGTAACTACCAATTTGGAGATTTTAATCCTGTGGAAAGGTTGGATAACGAAGAAAAACTAATGGAATTAAATAGTTTATTAGACCAACAAGCACCATTATGGGAGAAAAAATTAAAAGATTTAACGATTGCAAGAAAATCAAATGTTTTGCGTAAATCACAAACCAATTTAAATCTTTTAAATAAAGAATCTAATAGAATTGATAATTCTGATGATTTGGTGTTGATAAAAAAACCTAGCAATACAAATAATACACCAACCACAATAAAGAAAAAAGAAAAAAAAGAACAAGTTTCAGCTAATGCAAAGCCAAGTAAAAGGTTACCGCTTTTGTCTGGTGATAAAAAGAAAAAAGGAAGTATCTTAAGAAAACAATCTATTAAATCCAAAGCAAATGATAAAACAAATGGGATTAAGTCTGAACCAAAAAATAGTACTAATAATGCTGTTAGTCCGGTTAGTTCTGCAAGTAATCCTAACAATTTAAATAGTGAAAATGAAGAAGTAACAACTGAATAGCAATTGGTTGAGCATAATCCATTATTTTTATTCTTATATATATTTTTTGTTTATTTTTTATTCAGGACATTTTATAACTAGGTGAAATTAATCAGAAACAAACTAAAAGTAAATTTTAAAACTCTAACATGGAACAAAGAAAAAGTGTTATTTAATGGTTGGTATTTTTTAGATCCGACATTAATATATTCTAATGTAATACTTCTATGAATGGTTATTATTCTGAATATTTATGTATACTGAATAATTATTAATTCTTCTGGTTTCTTATAAATTGTATATAAGATATATAAGTATATTGATGAATAATTTTGTTATCTTCTTAAACATTATCCATCCTTTTATACATTGATGTCTTCTTCTAAATGAATTCTTCTTCTAGAAGTTTCTGCGTCATTCTACTAGTTTCTACTTTTATAGTACACTCATTCTATGTATACACTTAAACCGTGGTATAAGCCTATATTTTCATGATCATTTTAGAACTTTCTAGAATAATCGTAATACCATTATAGTCCTATATTAGGTCTCTATGTATTATTAGAGTTCCAGCATTATTACATATAATAATGCTGAAACTCAAAGAATATATAGAAACCTAATAGGAGCCTATGGGATTTTAAGGTTATTGTAAAACCTTTTAGGTTAATTAGGAAAATACTGACTTATACCACTGTTTAGGTGTAATATAATGAGAACCTACAACTACAGTGACATCAAGTAGTACCAAATTCCAAGGACACTAATAAGGAATAAGGAATAAGGGACAAGATATTAAAATATATTACTCAAAAATGAGTATATTACAAAATATAAAATGGAAGAGAGGTTCTAATAAAATGATAGAATTATTTGTCAAAAATATAGATGATTTTTTACGCAATTTATAAAAAACCAGAAGAATATATACATATTGAAAGCACAAATGCCTTTAATAAACACCACCAATCATTAGATAACCTATCAACCCGTATTAAAACTGATTTGTGGTGTATACATTTATATGTATGTGTGGTCTGGTAGCATTCTACACAGCTTCTTAGTAGAGCTAAGTTTTAGGATCATGGACAGTATTACAGAAATCTGCGATGAGACCATCAAATCTCGCACTAATGCAGGATCTAACAAGGAAGAGCAGTTGGTTCACGTCTAGAAATGGCTGGTTCGAATATCATATCTAATTGATACCTTTCTAATATATTCCTAGTTATTTACTCCATTTATATAATGTTAAATATATAAAAAATATTTCTCATTAATATATAATTTATTGAAAAAGTATATATGTAAACATTTTATGAATTTGTTATATTTAATTCATTGAGGACTTGTTATGTTATTCATTATTGTTGTTGTTGCTGGAGGGGTCGTACTCTTCATATTTGTATGAGTATTGTCTGAATTAGAGTAAACAATTCTTGGTAATGCATCAATTTGTCGTACAATAAACTCTCTTTCATCCATAAAAGTAGAATCTGGACTGTCTAAACCAAAGGTTTCAAAGTATTTCAATAATTTATCTCTATTCTTTGCTAAAATATCAAATATTGGCTTTGACTTTCTTGGATTTGCAACGAATACTTTAAATACATTGAATGATTCTAGTTGTAAATTTTTTGATTTATCCGTCATCAAAGTCATTATTAGTTTTAAATTATCTGTTGAATCAATATATGCATTCATCAATTGATTATTTGACCTTATTATTATTAATGATGCCAGTAATTTTGTACTTTGTCTCTTTGTGACATAATTTCCGTGTGCCATTAATTTATTTATGCATTTAATAAATTTCAATCTATTATGCTCATTACTAAAAAATTCCTTTGATACCAATGTAGGATGAACTGTGAAAATATTATTTAATATCTGTAACGATTCGGTACTTATTTCAAAATTTGGTAATCTTGCAAACTCGAAAAATTTCCATATTTGTGAATCTTTAATAATAATGCGACATAACTGCTCATACTTAAGACATTCAATAATCATATTCCCTAATACCAAAAAAATGTCTTGAGCTGATCCTTTCTTTTGTAAACTTATTTCAATAGTTCGTAACATAAGGTTGATAGTTCTTGGTTGGGACACGAGGTAATCAACTGTAACGATTTTATTATCCTTTGTGTATCCCAAACAGATCGAAAAAATTAGTAATACTTCTTTCCTTGCTTCAAATTCCAAATCAATAAAATGAATGATTAAATCATAGAATAAATCAGCCCGGAGCATTGCCATGTATAGCTCATCTAATGCTTCTAATGTTGGTTTTGGTTCAGTATCCCCGAGAATAAAATGTTTTAAGCCCATTAAATACTTCGAGCATTCTTCTTGTGCCTTACGCTTATTATCATTTGTTGTAGAATTGCTTATCTTTGACAATTGTTCTGTAATTAATTTTACATAATCGGATGATGTCTTTGGATTTTTCTTCCACCAAAATGCCATATCAAGATCTTGATTTTTATATTTCTTAAACATACCGTTGTTTAAAAATGAACGTGAATATTATAATTGATTAGTTAGATAATTGGATCAATAATCCTAAATGTATTTATAGCTGTGTAAATTACTGTTTTAGTTAGTGATCTAGGTAAGAGTTATAATAGAATATATGAATAGTAATAGTTTATCTTTATATGTTATCTTATGCAATAAAGTTCAGTTGGCTATAAGATAACAACTAATGCTGGTGTAAGGAGTGCTATATAGTTTTTTGCTCTTATGGACTAGTACTAATCAGTTTTAGTGCAGTTACAATTCTGAAACGATTTTTTAATACACAAAAAAGAAAAAATATATAAAAATTTTGGGGTTTAAAAAAAGAAAAAAAATAATGAAGGATGCGAGGTTCGAACTCGCGCGGACACCGTCCAACAGATCTTAAGTCTGCCGCCTTAGACCACTCGGCCAACCCTCCAATGATTTATGTAATTTGTTGTATCGTCAACTAGACTAATACAATTTATTCAGAATGGGAAACAGAGGGTCAGATGGGTTATTATAATTAATATGTATATGACTAACTAAGTATATAATATCTAACTATAATTCAGAGTGGAAGCGCAGATAGTTCGGATCGACAATCAATTGTTATTCGTTATTCAGATTGAGTAATTATTACTTGTCTT